>RJWM01027385.1:0-26904 GCA_004363535.1 Dasyprocta punctata
CCTGCCTTCTGGTTATTTGTAACCCCGCCTCGGATGATGTCTACCTGGCAATTAATGACGCTAACCAATAAGAGTGTATCCCCCGAGATGATGTGATTGGATGTTGGGACGGTATTTATGTGGGTTCCCGCCCTGCGCGCGGAGAGAAGCACGGAAGGAGCCGTCATGGACGGACGCGTGTGAGGCTTCTCGGGCGTACTTCTCCGGGGACGATTAAAGCTTGCCTCCCGCTACTGCTGCACTGTGTCGTGTGTTTTTCCTGCCGGCCGGGACAAGCGCGCGACAGAATTACATTTTTTTGTTTCTGCTTGAAAAAAATAGGTCTTGAAATCTTTAATGTCTCTGTAATGTTTTCTACTCTTCTGTATACAGGTCTTATAAATTTTGTGATGAGATTTATTAATATTTCATATTTTGATGCTCTTGTAAAAATTTTGTTTTGTTTTTGTTTCTCACCATTAAATATAGTTGCTTTTCAATAAAAAGGGGGGGAATCATTGCATACAAGTAGCTGGTAGGCAATAGATTTTTTAATTTTTTTAACCAAAAATTCAACTCAGGACCTGTGCTTACCATGGATTTTGTTATACAACTGCAAAATTTGCTCCTATGAATAAAGGTATCTGGTTAATAGTAACCACAGTTTCTCAGTAGCTAAGCTGTACTTGATGCTATTATTATTACTAACTGTATTACTTGAGCCAGGATATCACACATGCTATAATCAGTTTTTCTCCCTTGTATGATTACACCATGATTGTATGGGGTCATAACCATCAGTGCAGTCCAGTACCAAAGCACTGGTTGCTAAGCGAAATAACAACTTTTCAACCTTAACAAATTGTAAGGTACATTCTTCAGATAGACATGAAGAACCACCTATGACTAGAAGACATTCCTGAAGAACAGACATCTCCTGAGGAAGCCTCAATACTAATGATAAAGCTACCTTCCATAGGAAAACCAAAACAGAAAATGAGATAAAATAAAAAATTCAAAACAGAAAATGGCAACAAGAAGAAGGAAAATGCAACCACAGACCTCCAGCCCACCCAGGACAAGCTCGGAGCACAATGAGGCACTGGAACTTTCTAAAATGATAGCAATACAAGCGAAAAAAAACAAGTGGAAAGGGCTATAGAAAAAATTCTCTCTCAGGTACAAAAAGAAATGAGGTTTAAAATGAAAGACACTAAAGTAGACACAAATAAAAAAGAACAGAAGAGCTTAGAAAAATGATGGAAACAATACCTAACATAGGAAAGAAATGGAATCTATGAAACAGATCCAAACAGAAATCCAAGAGATTAAAACCTCCATTGAAAATGTATGCAACAGATTGAATGAAGGCAAGTACAGAATATCAGTTCTAGAAGATGCAATTGCAGCTGGCAACCACAAAAAGAAAGATGCCTTAGAAATAGCAAGAGACTTGAAAAAGCAATCCAACAACTGCAAAACGAAGCAGAGAATAACAACGTAAGATTGATTGGGATTTATGAGAAAGTTGGAGACAGCACAAATGCCGTAAACAAACTTTTCACAGAAATAATGGCAGAAAAACTTCCAAGCATGGATAACGAATTTGTTGTACAAACAAATGAAGCATATAGAACTCCAAACAGTCATGACTGAAATAAATCTACACCTTGGCATATAATAATCAAGATTTCAGAAGTTTGGCACAACAACAAAATATTAAAAGCAGTTAGAGAAAAGAAAAAAATCACCTATAAAGAAAAGACCATCAGAATCACAGCAGACTTCTTAACAAAAACCCTCAAATCAAGGAGAGATTTGAGAAAGATATTTCAAGCCCTAAAAGAACACAACCTCCAACCCAGATTGATGTACCCTACAAAACTATCTTTCAAAATGGATAGAGAAATAAGTTACTTCCAAAACAAAGAATACCTGAAGAAATTCATGGCCACCAAATCACCTCTTCAGAATGCTCTGAAGGATATATCAGAAAGACAAAATGCAGATTATAACCACAAGAACACCAATAAAAAGAAACTACCAGGTAGGACAAGCAATTAAATATAAGGGAAAGACAAGAAACCAACAACAAGATAATAATATAAGAAAGTAATGTTAATATATATCTGCTACAACGATCAAGGTAAATGATCTCAATTCACCAATCAATGGAAACAGACTGGTAGAATGGATCAAGAAACAAGCTCAAACAATATGCTGTATTCAAGAAACATATTTAACTCAAAAATAAATTTGTAGACTGAAAGTCAAAGAATTGCAAACAATACTCTATGCAGGTTATTTGTTTTCACCAGGGCTGCAAAGATCCCAGAAAAAAAAAGTACAGAAGCTATTCTATTGGCAGACAATATGAACTTTAAGCCAAAACTGATTAAAAAAGAGAAAGAGAGTCATTATACACTTGTTAAGGAAAGACTCCAAGAAGAAGAGGTAGAAATCATAAATATATATGCATAAAATACTGGTGCACCTGACTACATAAAACAATTATGAAAAATCAAAATCACAATTGTTGTGGGATCCCACTCATAATTAGATAGAATAAGCAGACAAAAAATCAACAAAGAAATATTAATTAAAACAAACCTGTGGATAAATGGACTTAAGACTTGTCTACAGAGTGTTCCACCCTACATCAGAAAACACATTCTCAGCTGCACAAGAAGTGTTGCTCTGGTTCCATGCCACTCTGCTTTAGAGTCAGCTGATTATGGATTGAAACCTCCACAAACAGTGAGCTAAATAAACCTTTCCTTCCTTCACTTTAGGTGTTGGGTATTTTGTCTCAGCAATGAAAGAGAAGTAACCAAGACAGTACCCAAATGATAGTTGGTGTTTATAAAACTGCAATATTTTGTTACAATTGACTGCAATTGAGTATAGCTTCATGAAAACCTTGGTGGTAGATTAGGAAAAAACAGAGAAGGCAGCTCAAGAACTAAAATGAAAAAATAGACAATACTCAGGAAATTCACGGAAAATTGAGAAGATAAAACATGAGTGTAGAAAATTGCAAGACACTCTCCTTTCTGTGGGAATTCTCATTGGGGATAAAAACAAGTTTTAAGGAAGCAGAGAAAAAGAAGAGAGGACACCAACCTAAGGAGAAGAATAACCAAGGTATAGAATCAGATTGAGATCCCGAAGTCTGGGACAGGGTCCCCAGGTCACGTGCTGGTGAGGCCCCAGGAAGAGTCCTGGCTATTTTTCAGTTATGCCCAGCTACCTTGGAACTCATGCCATGACTGGTTTTCTGGATGGATATGGCACCAACCTTAGTACTTCTGTGATCTATACCCTTCTTTATCAGATGAGGAATCTGGGGCTTAGAGAAGACCCAAACTGGACTGACACTAAATGTGAGTTAATCCAGGTGTCCGAATTCCTTCTAATGCTCCTTCTAATGCTCGCTTCTCTTGATAATTACTATCAACATCAAGGAAGGCGTGGCGCTCTCCATGTGGCTGTCCCACCTCCCATTTCTAGGAGCATTGGCTACAGACTTGCTTTTGGAGTCAAGCAGGGGCCAAGAGGATGTTTCGATGCTTCTGGAGATGTACTGACTCTCCCTGGAGCAGATCATATGCTCTGCCTCTGTGACGTCAAACTTGGTCAAATGACCTTCCCTGACCAATGGAATATGAGCACCAGGGATGCAGCAGTTGCTTGAAGAATCAGCAAGTTTTTCTTCTGCTCTTTCCTCCCTCCTCCTTGACAACCAATTCCTCATGTAGAGACTTCTCCATCGACCTGGGTCTCAGGTAAAAAACACAAAGGAAACTGGTCAGATACATAAGCAAGAATTAAATCTTTGTGTTGTGGCTTCTGTACCTCAAGACCACTTGTTGTAGCAGCACTACCTAACCTATACTGATACACAGTATGGTACCGGCATTGTCTCTCACTACCCAGGCCGCTGATGGCACGCCATGGTGTTTCATTCTAAACAATGCCTGAGTCTTTAAAAAAGGTTTAAAATGTTTGTCTATCCCCTAAGCCCTCAAGATATAGGATGCAGACTGGGAGAGCAAACTGCTGCAAAGCAGCAGCAGAATGCAACAATGAATGCTCTCATCTCCTAAGCTGTTCAGGGAAGGTTTTCTTCATAACACTATCTTGAGACCAGTTAGATTAGTGAGGAGTGTCAGGTTCAATTTTCTCCTTTCAGTGAGAAGCACAGTGAGGATAACGAGTCAGGGCAGGGTGGAAGATGTTCCTTAATCCCTGTCATCACTACCTCCTGCTGACAACTTGCAGAGAGATATAGGACAATGAGATGTAGAGAAAGGAGAGTGTCACATTCTGTGGTCCCTGACCTGGGATCACTTTCACTACTCCTAACCACCTGCCACCCAGTAGGACAGGATCTCTTGGAATGTTTGAGGCCTCTGACTCATGTTGGCAAGGGACAGATGGTGTCTTTACATCTTTCAAGAACAGAGTTGTATCATGCAAAGGTGGAGGAGGAAATAGGGACTCTGCAAATACACTCGATTTCCCATTATGGCAACTTTTTATATACCTGGCAGCTGACCAACTCCTCTAAGTTCTGTTCTTCCTGGACAGGTTAAATAGGGGTGCAAAGGGTGTGGAGTGAAGCATGAAGAGCCAGGAAAGGGCTTTGAGGTGGTAGAATTGGGCTGAGCACTGGGTAGTACCCATGGAACAGCTCCCTCTCCACTTCAGGACTTTCATGGACCACCAAATGTTGGTCCTTCTGAGAACCCAGGTGTGAGGAAAGAATAGGAGTCACAAAGGATACAGAGACCCTAACACCAGAACGCCTGAGCTCGAAGCACCTAGAACAGTCCCTGAATAAGCTGTAGCTGCTGCTCCTGCACTGCTGCCCATCCCTTCTGCGGAGCTCACAGGGCAGAAGTGCTGATGTGTTAGGGCTGCTCTGAACCTGACTGACGTTCAGATGGAGCCACAGCTCCTGGTCTACAGAAGTCCCCTCTGCATAACCCTGAAGGTAAAACAAAGACTCAGTTGCACATGGAAACACCACCAGATCATGCATGAGGATCCCAAACTTGTGCCCCAGAGTTTTGACTCGAGCCAAGAAGTGAAACCATGAAGGGAGGATAGGGGGATGGAAAAAAAAAGAATCGAGTTATATCACATGCAGGTACAAGCTTTCTATGATGAATATGATCATTGTGTGTATCTAAAATGTACCAATAAGATCTGATTTTAAAAAGATAGAAACTGAGAAGGCACAGTGGGGAGAGGCAGGCATGGAATTTCATCATGAGGCCTACAGTCGGTAACCAAAGGAGTGGGGAGGCTGAGTCAGACAGCCTGGCGATGAGGTGCACAGCTCAGTGCCTGGTGCATGAGGCCTCACGCATGACACCGCAAAGTCCAGGAAGTTCTCCTTCAAGGGGAGCTGGCTCTGGGGCAACCGTGGTTGTAGTCTGCAACAGAGCTGGAACCTCAGCTCTACTTAGGGCTGCTTCCCTTGGATGAGTACCTGGGGATAGGATCCGGCTGCCTTGGGGATGTGAGAGGAGAGAAGTAAGAGTGCAAGAGTGTTATCAGAAGCATAAGGTGAGAGTGGGGTAGGGATTTGAATTGTGACCTGGCAAAACAGGTATGATGTAGACACGGAAGTTTTCCAGGCATGGGAAGTAAGCCTAGAAGTCAAAAACAGCAGGTGTGAATGAACTCACTTGTATGAGCTGACAAGCACATGAAACAAGCAGCCACAAGTCAGCTCGTGTTCCATTTATGAAGGTGAACTGGTTGGGCTGAGTATTCCTGTTCCCTAGAAAGTCACGTGCTGAATCTTAACCCCTGGCATTGGGACATGGGACCATTGGGAGGTGACAGGATCATAGGAGTGGAGCCCTCATGCACATGATTAGTGCCCTCACCTACAAAGGGACCCCGAGCTTGCTTGTTTAGTTCAGCCATATAGGACTGCACCAAATGAGGGTCCACACCACACCCAGATGGCACTAGCACCATGCCTCAGACTTCACCCCTCCATAACTATGAGCAGTAAAGTCTCTTATTTATAAGTCACCCAGACCGTGGTACCTTGTTATTGCAACTTGAATGAAAACAGTGATTTCTTAGTGTTCTGGGCATGTTATGATGAAGTACTGCCAACGGGAGGCATGAACAACAGACACACCCTCTCATTACTGTGGAGACCATAAGTCTGAAACCAAGGTGCTGGCTGGCCTGGTGCCTTCTGGAGGCTCAGAGAACAATCTGTCCCCTGCCTCTATCCTAATAGTACTGGCTGTCAGCATTCCCGGAAGCCCTCGGCTTGTGGATGCCTCACTCTGACACCTGCTCCATCTTCACATCGGGGTCATCCTGCATTTCCCTCGGACCTCTTCTTGTAGGATAGCAACTGTATCACACTGGGGCCCACCTACTCTGGTATGGCATCGCATTGACCTAATAACGTGACCCTATTTCCAAATGAGATCACATTCAAAGGTACTGGGGTTAGGATTTCAACTTTTTTTTAAGAGGATAAAATTAAACCTATAACCAAAACACATGCTGCTGAGTTCCCCCACACTCAGCGCTTCCACCCCCTTCCCCAGGCCTCTAATTCTGTCCTTCGGTGCCCAGCTGGGTGGTCATCTACACTGTCTTCAAGGAGACACATTTCCACATGAAATCATCAGTGATGGTGATGGGATGATAAATAGCCAAGAATTACCATGTTCATAAAATCATTTAATTCTCACAGAAATACAGTGGAGATCCTATGTTTGTTTTAGAGATAAAGAAATGGAGTCAGGGATTTAGCTCAGCAGCTCAGCGCCTACCTGCCAAGCACAAGGTCCTGAGTTCAATTCCCAGTACCAAAAAAAAAAAAAAAGAATGAAAGAACGAAAGAAAGAAGGAAAGAGAAAGAAAGGGAGGCACACAGAGTTGAAATAACACACCCAAATTGGAGAGTTGGTAGCAGAAGAGGTGGGATTTGAGCTCCTGTAGTGGTGTATCTAGGGTCTGTCTGTGTGTAGAACCATTTTTGCTAAGCTATCTTTCTAAATTAGTAAGAGAAGCTGTCCTTCGGGGAAAGCCACATCACAGAACCCACAGCCTGGAGGCCATGCATAGGACACAGAAGCCACAGAAGCCACAGAAGCCACAGAAGCCACAGAAGCAGCAGGTGACTTCTACTTTTTGTTTGTTTATTTCTACACTCTGAGCTTTTTGCACCACACATACATTCCTTGTAATAGCCTTTACTCATCAAGATGGTATTTTACTATGCAGCAAGGCACGAAGAAAAGGTCTCAAGACAAAACTCATAGTTCCAAGATCCCTAACTGAGCTGACTTTGTTAATATTAACACTGATTATTCACCTACATAATTTGGTATCCAGTTGACATTAAATAAGCATTAACTGAACATTAAATCAATTTAACACAAACAGCATTAGGTTCTTGAGAAAGAAAGTGGCTTGAAACAAAGATAAGTGAGTTTCTGAGACACGGGATGGGTGGGTGTTGGGAAAAGTCCAGCCAGGATGGGAAGGGCACAGCCCTCATGCAGGTTACTGTGGCCTGATGTTGGGCTGCAGTGGGATGCCTGCGGTCAGTACCTGTAGTGAAAAAAGCAAAACAAGAACACTAAAACTGTAAATATCCCTGAGGAGTATTTCCCTACTGAACACATCTCTTGGGGCAAGGGATGCAGTCCAGGGGAAGAGTGTTTAACTAGCTTTCATGAGACCATGTGTTTGATCACCTGCACTGAAAAACACAAACAAACAAACAAACAAACACACATTTGTAGGCATAGTCTTCAAATCTCACTTCATTATTGCTCATTATATGCTCACTTCATTCTTTCAAGGAAGGAACCTGTTACAGTTTATACATTGTGTCAACTTGAGAAGTCTAGAAGCTTAATTAAGTAACTCAGCAGCTCTACATCCTGGGATGTAGAGCACAAGCAGTTACCTGGTCATTGTGTCAGTTTGAGAAGGTGGGAAGTTTAGGTGAGAGACTCAGCAGGGAGCCGGGGTCTTACTTTATAAACATCCTCAGCCTGTGCAAAGGAAGGCCAGGAGATTTGTGAATGCTACACCCACCTTGAGGGGAGGTGACCTGTGTACAATATAAGGGAAGGGAAGAGCCTCGCTCTTGTCCCCTTTTACTCTGGCTGCTTTTGCTTGGCTGCTGCCTTGAAGTGCTGCCCCCGGTACCATGCCACCCTGCCTTGGAGCCAGCTGATCGTGGACTAAAATCTCCAAAAACTGTAAGCTAAATAAACCTTTCCTTCCCTAATTTTGGGTGTCAGGTATTTTGTCCCAGTAATGAGACAAAAGTAAGAGTAACTAAGACAGAACGTCTGGAGCTCTCTCAATAAACATCTTCATAAGCACCTGCCTGGCAAGCACAAGGTCATGAGTTTGAACCCCAGTACCGAAAATAAAATTAAATCAAAATTTAAAATAAACATCTTTTTTTATGTTTTAAGGTAGATCTTTATTTTGTTGGTGGTTTCTAAAATATAATCACTTTAAATTATGGAAAATGATTTAAAAATAAACATCTTAATTAGCATTTATTTAATTCCAACTTTTTAATTTAAAACAGTAGATGCTGGGATCATCATTGTATTCTCATTGGAGAAGGATGGTTACAGGTTCGCATGACCAGTTTTTTTCCTCTGAAGACCTGAGTGTGCATGTGCTCCAGAAGTTTCCTTCTAAAATTGTTCATCTTGAACCCAGCGACCTCTGAACTTGATCAGCTGGGAGACATCTCCTAGCACTAATTTTTCAGCAAAATACTCTTGTCTTTTTTTTTCTTTAGGTACCAGAGATCAAACTTACAACCTTGTGCTTGCCAAGCAAGCACTAATGCCACTGAACTAAATCCCCAGCTTCTTAATGCTCTTGTCTTAAACTGGTTAAATATGCCCCAACAAATTCTTGAATTCCTTTGTCAAAAGTCAGTGTGGATATGATTGTGTAAGATATAATGCATGGGACAAGCAATCAAAGAAATTAAGTGATGTTTGTGTTTGTGTAAACAACCCTTTCAATTATTTGGATACAAATTTCAAAAAGGAAAAGTTACTTTTTAAACAAGTTAAACCATCTAATATAAAATACAATGGATGAATCCTTTTCTCATCCATAAATTTTTGTCAGATGCACTCATCATTGTTGCTTGGCAATCTTAACAGGTTTCAAAGTGAGCAGGTGTAAATCAGAAAGGCTTAGGAAACAAGCCAGACGCCTCCATGAACCTCAGTCCAGGCTTTGAGCTTGGTGCTGAGTGGACATTCACACTGACAGACACAGAAAAAGCAAGAGAAGGGCATGGTGTGGCTGTGAGTCTTAGTTAATCCTCTTCTGGCTGCACATTACCGACACCCACTCATGCAAGACTAAGCCGCACAGGGAATGTGTGCTAGGGCTCTGGGGATCTCTGTGGACGCCAACGCCTGTGTGGAAAGGGACCTCCCAGCAGGCAGGGTAGGGATCAATAAAAAGCTAGGTGTGCTGGGCAGTGCCCTTCCAGTGGAGGAACACCCCAGAGGAAAATGTTCGTGTTAGGTTCTCAAACCTGAAAGGCAGGTTCAGACCACCTTCTGCGGACAACCTGCATTTCCTCTTATCTTACAATGACAAGCTCACTGGGATCCTGTGCTGAGACGGCTGTAAGTGGCTTCAAGACATATCACACATGCACCCAATTTGAGAAGAAGTCTCGGGGAACCACATGTAGCCACAGTGGTAGGTATCAGTTTTTACAGTCATCTGGAGATATTTAAATATAAATCTATGGCTACTCTATCCTCCAAGATTTTGGTCTAAGCTGGAAGTAGAGGGGCCCTAGTATTCTTTATTTTTTTTTAATCTTCCTCAGAAATTCACATGCAATCAGGGGTGAGAATTCATCAGTATGGAAAACCCAAGTGGTCTTCAAATTGTAGCCCATACCCTATGCCTGTTCCTGTATAGCTAAAGTTTTATTGGTACACAGAGACACCCACCCATTTTTTGTTGCCTATAGATGCTTTCACTCTACAACCGCAGAGTGTACCACACAGCCCATGTGCCTAAAACTGCCAATTGGACCACACAGCCCATGTGCCTGAAATAATTACTGTTAAAGTTAAACTTGTGGTTTAAAATCGCCAAGATATGCAAAAGCTTATTCCTCCCACTCTCTTCCAAAATAGCCTTTTTGTTACTTAGTTGAGATTAGTTTGTGCAGTGATAACAAGTGAAACTCAAAAAATTGGTTGAGCAAATATTTATGTTCTCCTCTAGGACATATCAAATGACGGTTAGGAAGACTTGGAAGGAGGGGTTCACAAATTGCCCAGGATTCAGTGTGTGGTTGGAGACCTCACAGTGACTGAATCTTCAGCAACAAGAGGTTGCGAGTTTTTACAGAGATAACACTGACTGACTGACAGGAGGCTTGTGTATAAACGCATCTGTGTATCACTAATCCTTTGTGGCAACTTCTCCTCGAGCCCTACAGGGTCGCCTTTGGCTCCCCCCACCAGTGGCCAGACACACCCGTGAAGAGCCAGTCAGACAACGCCAGAGGCAAGGTGAGGTGGACGGGGACCTACACTGAGTGGCACATTCAGAATTTAGGATTCCTAAAGATTTGCACATTGACGTCCCTCTCTTGACACTGTTGTCCCTGAGGTTTTGGGGTGGACGGTGTGCAGTGTGTATTTGGGTCTGTGATGATGGGCACAACAGCAAAAACAGCAGATGCATAATCAGAAATGCTAGAAACACGCCAAGCACACACACCATGGCCCCGCAGGGATGCCCGAGGTGACTGTGTCCCAAGGACATCTACAATACCGGGGCTAGTAGATGGCTTATCAGGGAAGCTCCTTGTGCAAGCCGTAAACCCAATCACGCCAATCAGGACACTTTCTACCAGTTCTCCTAAAGCTGTATCTCTAGGGGAGGCCTCTTGAATAGAGATGTGGGACAAAACCAACTTTGGAAGGTGAATTTGGAGATAGAAGAAAACATTCACTTGTTTGCTAATCTCATCCCTACCACCCCCGTATCTCAAATGGGAACATAACAGGGACTGTACAAACCTCTGCTGGGAAACCGAGGAAAATGCCACCAGTTATTCTGTGTGCCTTCAAGGAGTCAACGGCCTTAAGGGCAAGAAAGATAAGTGACTCATGGCGGTGGTTTTCCATGGAGAAGCAATGGCTCTCAGGTTGCAGAGGAGACAGAGGCAGAGCTGGAGACTAGTTGGAGGAAAGGAGGAAGTCTGAGGAGGAAGGGGCTCTGAACATGGTATGGAAAATGTGAAACAGACCACCAAGGACCTGACTATCCAACCTCGTGGAGGAAAGTGTTTGGGTAAAATCACGGACCAACATCCAGATGACTTACAGTGGCGTGTTTTCAACATGGCAGTGGATAGGATAGGAAATAGCTGTGCCTAAGTAGGCCTGCATAACCCTCTTTGGGCCACAGGCTCCTCCAGCTGTTGGGTGAAATGTATAAACCCTTTTTCAGAAATGTAGTTTTAGGTGCATAAAATAAACACTTAGGGTCACAAAAGAAATTACATCAAAATACAGTTATAAAGATAGTAAAATAATTGAGAAATCATATGTGTAGTTCTCAGTTAAAGAATCAACTTGAAAGAGGGTCTAATAACTGCAAAAGCTTTGAAGTCATGGTGAACATAAATAAAATTCTGAGTTCCAAAACAACTCTTGGTGAACAAGCTACAGGTCCTCCTAATCTACTGTGTTTCGTTACCTCCATTCATTGTGACGGCAAAGCCACATATCTATGAAGGCTGGAGAAAGAATGCTTTTTCCTACCAAGAGTCCTTGACCCCTGACTGTTATTTAGAGACGGTGGGGGATACATAAAACTCATGTTAAGAATTCCTAACATTTCCAATAGGTAAAGGGTAGAGTGAAAATGCTTCCAAACATCAAGAATAGAGTTGTGCAGGGGTAAAAGCAGGCACTTCCCGAAAGAATAGACTTAATTTATAACCAAGCTTAGAGATGTTCAGTTCTAAGGGTGCTCTCATCAGTAGAGCAACGTATTAATTTCCTGTCATGGGAACAAAAGGCCTTAGACTCCGATTTAAAGGAGAGGAGGCTTATGTTGGCTCAAGGTCTCAGTCCATGGTCAGCTGCCTCCAGCACAGTAGAAAGGGGCTGAACCCATGGCAGTCAGGAAGAAGAGAGAACAGGGAGGAGCCAGGGATGAGAATCACCGTGCAGGTCACAGCCCTGTGACCCACCTCCAACCACACATTCCGCTGTTAAGTACAGCAACCCCATAATCCAAGTACCTTTAAATAATGAGACTTTTAGGGTCCATTTTAGTTCTAAAACACAACATTCTGTTCCCTGCCCCTAAAAGATTTATGTGCATTCCTTTACCCGAAAGACATTCAGTCCATCTCCAAGAGCTGCCAAAATCTTAACAGCTCAGCATTGCTGAAAAGTACAAGACTAAAGTCCCCTCTGAGACACAAGGTGAACTCTTACCTATCAGTGCTGTAAAAATTACAAAGTTAAGTACTTCCAACATACAGTGGCACAGGGTAAACATTTAAAAGTATTTTCTAATTTCTATTTTGATTCTACTTTGGCCCAAATTGTTCTCTTCATTATTGGAAGACAGATACTTAAGTATTCAGTTATTACTGTTGAGTTACCATTTCTCTTTATTTCTGACAGTTTTTGCATCACAAAAGTTTAACTATGTATCTCTTTATAACTGAGATATCTTAGTGACAAATTGACCTTTTTATCATTACAAAATATCCCTGTATCATTGGCAATACTTTTTGCCTGTGAATATCATTGCATGACATGATATAACCTTTCCAGCTTAACTTTGCTACCACTGGCATGATGAATATTTTGACCTATTTGTATTTTTTTGAATCTAAGGTATTTTTTCCCTTAGAAGCTCTATCATTGGATGGATGTATTTTTAGTTCACTCTGAAAGTTTCTACCTTTTGATCAGATATAAATAGTAGCATAAATTATGCTTCACATCTTAGACTCTAAGAGTAGCTAACAGATCAGAAACTGTATGTCAGCATCGGACGTCTCAACGATGCTTGGACTGCTTTAGCTGATACTGGGGTATCATTGAGTCTAGACCCTTCTCAGCATGTGTGTGTGTCCATATGTAAATACCTGTATCTATTTGAAACTAAACATTAATTCACACTTATGCCTGCAACTCTAATTCATTACCAAATGGATCATTCTAGCCTCCTCTCCTTGCTTTCCTGAAGCCTTCCAGTCCAACAGTGACAAATCTGATCTCCACCATATGACATTCATTTATTTAACTGTTCATTTCCTACTATACATGTGTACCAGTATCAGAATCATCACATCTATTATTAAATAGAATACAGTGTATATGAACAGCGTGTTTTTCCTTTAACTTTACAGATTCTGTTCATCTACACAGATAGATTAGCTCCTTATTTTGCCAGCCCCTTCTGGGAAGTTGGCTCAGACATTTATAATACAGTTAGATTATTTTGTCAGTCTTCATTTCTCCTTGTGATTCTTCCTACTTCCTAAATGATTTTTTTAAATTGAATATACTTAAATGTTCTCTTTGTGCTGTTACATTCTCTCTGTTTTGACAACTGCTAAATGCTTTGTTATTCATCATTACATTATCACACAGGCGTTTCACCATCCTGAAATTCTTCTGTGCTTCACCTGGTCAAATTTTACTTCCTCCCCACTGAACCCCTGGTAATTACTAAAATCACATTTCTTAGAATTTAATATGATTTGCTTCTTTTATGCAACAATAAGCATTCAATATTCTTAGATTTATTTTCATGACTTAATATCTCATTACTTTTTATTACTGAATAGTATTCCAGAAAACAGAGAGAGGGGAAGAGCCTAAGGAGAAGGAACCAGGGCCATATGTGGTCTCTCCAAGATCATGCTCCTATGACATTCCCAGAAATGCCGGGAGTTTGGCTCAGTGGCTTAAACGCCTACCTGACATTCCCAGAAATGAGCTTTACTAATCTCCTAAGTATCTCCAGTCAATAAAATTAACAATCAAGAATAACTATCACAAGTTTATCCCTTGTTCACTTGACACCCAACCATATTCTTTAACCCACACTTAATTTCCAAGCATAGACAATAGCAAGGTCCAAATTCCACTTGACGTGATACAACTATCCTGTGTACAACCAAAAATGCACTAATTTTTGCCCGAAGTCTTAACAATCCCAGCCTTGCTCATGAGCCCCAGTTCAAAGGCTCCTCTGAGATTCTAGGCAAATGTTTAGCTGTGAGTCCCTGTAAAATTCAAAAAGCAAGTTGCATACTCCCAAGATACAGGAAACAGGGCAAACGGTCCCATTCCAAATAGGAGACTTAGGGGGTTAGAAAAGAATCACACCAAAGAAAGACCAAAACCCAGCAAAGATAGCATTAAGTATTGTAACTCCACATCTATGATCTGGACCAAATGGTGGCATAACATGAACTTCAAAGGTCTTGGGCAGCCCTGCTTGTATCACCTCACCAGTTGTAGCTTCCATGGCCTGCCTCTTGGGTTGGTTCTACTCACTTCTTGCCACTTCCTGCAGCAGACATCCCATGTTCCTGACACCTCCAGCTTCCTGGGTCTGCTTTTCAGCTTCAAATTCACACATCACAGTGTCAGAGCTCCCAGAAGGGACTCTGACCCTGTTACATATTGCCTGTGCTCCTAGTCTTCCCTAGAACTGTAAGTGGAAGCCCCATATTTCTGTAACTCTTGCATTCTTCATGTCAGGAAAACCATCATCATATGGACAATACCAAGGTCTACTGCTGCCTTGAGTAGTATTCAGTTCCCCTTGGACTATGGTTTCAGTGCCATCTGAGTGACTCAATAGCTGAATGCAGGCAAACACTTCCCTAGAGTGAGCAGGGCACAACAGAGCTGTCTTCTCAAAGCAAAACCTTTAGAGGAATCTACACATTCACACCCTTAGCCTGCAATAGAAAAATATCTGGCCACTTACAGAGATTTGCTCAAGCCAGCTTTCCCACTGTCCCAGTGAAATGTGCTTGGCTTCTTTTGAATGGTGCCAGTCTTTCCCACCACACTTTCCTTAGGCACAGGTATTCAAGGTTTGTTTTCTGACTACACTGCAAATTTTTCGACATTTTTCAACTTTGTTTTTTCCTCCTGATTCTCACTGTAAATTTGACTAAAAAACCAGTAATACCCATGCCACAGACCAAATGTTGCATTGCCTTGAAATTTTCTCAAGTAAATTAATTAGTATGTCACCTTTGCATTCATCCTTTTAAAACATTTTAGAGCATGAGCAAAACATTGGTAAATTTTTTGCAGAATATAACACAAATGGCCTGTAGTTCCATTCCCAATAGAGTCCTTGTTCCCATTTGAGATCTTATGAGTCTGGCTTTTATTGCCCACATTCCCATCAGTGTTACGGTAATCTCAGCTCCCATGAGAACTGCCCATTAAGTACCGTTTATAGCATTCTGGGTTTTCTCCAGCCTGATTCTCCGAACTCCCATATAAATCAGTTCCAAAGGCTTTTGAACCATTTTGTCAGGTATTATCATAGCAATAATCTCACTCTTTGTGCTGTTTTCCATTTTAGTACTTTGTTTGCTTGTTTGTTTGTTTGTTTGTTTGTGACAGGGTCTCACTGTGTAGTCCAAGCTGGCCTTGAACTAACTAGGTAGCCCAGATTGGCTTCAAACTCACAGTGATCCTCCTTCCTCATCTTCTCAAGTGCTGGGCTTACAGGCGCGCACCACCATGCCCAGATTGTCTTAGTCACCTTATCATTGCTGGAAAAATACCTGACATACACAACTTGGAGGAGAAACGTAATTTTGGCTCATAACTGCAGAGGCTTCAGCTCATAGCCAGTCAGATTTAAGGCAGAAACATTGTAGAAAAAGAGTGTGATAAAGGAAAGATGTCCACCTCATGGCAACCAAGAAGGAGCAAATGGGACGATCCCAAGATAAACAGGTTAGGAAGCAGACATACGCCCCAGGTCACGGCCCTGCAACACATCCAGGTACCCCTAACAGTGTGCTCTGCTAATCTCCTAGGTGTCTCTCAAGCCAAATTAAATTGAAAATCAAGATTAACCATCACAAAGACCTTTGCACGTTTCAAATTATTCTTTCAATCTGTAGTTTGTACTTTCATTTTCTGAAGAATGTCATTAGCACAGCAAAAACGTTTTAGTTTGAATAGATTCAATTTATTAATTTTTTGATATTACATGAAAAAAGTCATAGATTTTGTTCTATCATTTCCAGGAGCTTCATTGTTTTCTGCTTTACACTTATATCCATACTCAATTAGCTTTTGTATAAAATATAATGTCTTTATCTAGATTTTTTATTTACATATAACATCTACTTATTTAAGCACAATTTATTGAAAAATTATACTTTCTCTAAAGCTGCCTTCTGTTAAAAATACAGTTGACTGTATTTGTATGGGTTTATCTGAGCCTTGTGGTCTATCCTTCCATCAAAAATATGATGTCTTACTGGGTGTGGTGGCACACAATTGTATTCCCAGAATTGGGGAGGCTGAGGCAGGAGGATCACCATGAGTTCAAGATCAGCCTCAGCTACATAGTGAGTTCAAGACCAGTGTGAACTACATAGGGAGATCCTGTCTCAAAAAGGAAAACCAAAAATGCTGTCTTCATTACTGTGACTTTATAGCAAAATTTGAAATTGGGTAGTTTCCATTCTCTGAATTTGCTGTTCTCTAGTTTGTGTTGGTTATTCTATATTTGTCTTTCTGTGTACAGTTGAGAATCACTTTGTTGCTATCTATAATTCCTTGGTGGAATTTTGATTGGAATTTCTTTGAATATACAGCTCAAGTTGGGAAGAGTTTACATTTTTACAATACTAAATCTTCCAGTCCATGAATATGAGATATGTCTCCATTTATTTCAATATTCAATATATTACTAAAATTTTGCAGTTTTCTATATAATTGCATTGATATATTTCATCAGACTTACATGTAAGTATACCGTTTTAGGGTGTTATTGTAAATGGTATTGTTTTTCAAATTCCAGTTGTTCTTCAAAGAAGTATGAGAATGTAAGTAACTTTTATCCACATGTATAAACCTAAAGGACATCACTTTAAGTGAAATTAACCAGGCACAGAAAGGCAAATAAAGCATAATCTCATTTATATGTGGAATCCAAAAAAATTGAACCCATAAAGGCAGAAAATAGAATTGTGTTTACCAGGAACTAAGGGGGCAGGGTCTGGGACAGGGGATCAGGGCACACTGGTCAAAGAATATAAAATTTTGCAGGGTGTGGTGGTACACATGTATAATCCCAGCACTTATGAGGCTGAGGTAGGTGGATCACCTAGAGTTTGAGGCCAGCCTGGGCTACATAGAGAGTTCAGAGCCACCCTGAACTACAAAGCAAGACTCTGTTCAAAAACAAAAAACAAAAAACAAAGAATATAAAATTTCAAATCAGCAGGAGAAAGTTCGAAAGATCTATTCTAAATATTCTGACTACAGTTAATGATGTATTATATGCTTAACTGTTTCAATTCTTTTTTCCCACATTTTTTACTACTGTATATTGGATAATGGGCTTCATTTTGATCATTTTGCATATGCACATACCATACATTAATCATTTCCCCCTCTCTTTGATACAGTATTTTAGTTATGATAAAATATATACAACATAGAATATACTATCTTAACCATTTTAAGTGTACAGTTCATTAGGACTAAATATATTCTTATTGTCATGCAACCCAAGCTCCAGGAATTTCTCATTTCACAAACCTGAAACTCTAAGAACATTAAATAATACCTCACCACGTCCTTTCCCCCCTAAGCCTCTAATAACACCATTGTTTTTGTCGGAATTTGACTATTCTAGGTTCTCCTATAACTGAAATCACAGATCTGTCCTTTTGTGCATAATGTCATTGAGGTTAGTCATTGGCATGGTGTGTTAACTCTGTACACTAGGACCTTGCAATACTCAATTCCACAGCAGCGTTTGGTTTTGGTTTGTCTTGGGTTTTCTACATAGACAATTGCATCCTCTGCAAATAGAGTTTACTTCTTCCTATCTGTAAAGAATTGTTTCTTTTTCTTATTGCACTAGCTAGAATTTTCAATAGTTTCAAACAGGATTGCTGAGAGAAGACATCTCTGCTTTCTTCCTAATCTCAAAAACCATCCCACTATCATCATTATAAATGATGCTATCTGTAAGTTTTCTGCAGTTATTCTTTGAAAATTGAGGAAGTTCTACTCTAATCCTAATTTGTTGAAACTTTTTTATAGTTTGTTGCATTTTGTCAAATACTGTTTTATGTATCAATTAACATGATCGGTTTTTTTTTATTTTTGCTATATACTTAGTAGTGGAATTGCTGTTCAATTTATTTTATGACACTGAATGTAGTCTCTTTTGATGAATACTCCATGTAAAGCAGATGTTGTGGGTAGAGTAATCTACAGACATAAATTGGACCTAGGTGATTTACACTGCTATTCGGGTCATCTATATCTACATTTATTTTCTGTCTCCTGATCACTGGCAGGAACTGTTTGTTTATCATTTTACTTCCATCAATTTTTGTTTCACCATTTTTTTTTTTTTGGTGATACTGGGGATTGAACTCAGGGCCCTCACATTGAGCTACAGCCCTAATCTTTTCTTTTTTGTTTTGAGAGAGGGTTTGCTAACTCACTAAATTGTCCAGGTTAGGAACTCCATTCTCTCTTTCTTCCCTTCCTTGTATTTCAATTATGCAAATGTTACATTTTTGTCTTCAGTTCTTGGATGTTTGGGTGTTTTCTTATTCTTGTCTCTTTTTCCATCTCAACTTTAGGACATTGCTGCTGATATCTCTTTAAGACCACACATATTTCTCCAACTGTGTCAAAGCTATTGATGAACTATTCTCCACTGCAGAATTTCTAATTTCTAGCATTTTATTTTTATTCTTTCTTGATTTCCCTCTTTCTGCTTGCCTTATCCATCTACTCTTGTATATTATCTACATTTTTGCATTAGAATACGTGGCACTATTCATTGATATTTAAAACTTCCTGACTGGCAATTCCAACATATGAACTTGGCACTGGTTCTCAATTCATCTCTTTGGACTGTTTCTCCTTCTTCTCCATGGCCCCCTCTCCTCCTCTGGGGTGAGTAGGCCCCACCTCTTAACAGCAGTTCAGCTGTACTACCCCCATGATTGAGTCACCCTCCAAAAGTCCCAACACTGAGCACATGAGGCCATTGAGGAGACATTCTTGTTTTTTTTTTTTTTTTTTTCGGCACTGGGGATTGAACTCACAACCTAGCCCCTGCCTGACAGGCACGTAAGCTGCTGAGCCAAACTCCCAGCCCTGGCTTTTTTGAGGCAGAGTCACACTGTGTAGCTCAGGCCGGCCTTGCACTTGTGTTGTAGCCCAAGCCAGCCTCGAACTCACAATGCTCCTCCTACCTCAGCCTCCCGAGTGCTGGGATTAAAGACGTGCGCCACCACGCCCAGCTCATGAGGAGACATTCTTGACCTAAACCACAACATTCTGTCCCTGGACTCCAAAAGATTTATGCTTGTCTTTTTATGCAAAATACATTTAGTCCATCTCTAAGAGTTGCCAAAGTCTTAACAGTGCCAGCACTGCTGAAAAGCCTAAATCCAAAGTCTCTGAGACTCAAGGCAAACTCTTATCTGTGAGTCCCTGTTACATTCAAAACAAATGTTTAACATTTCCAACATACAATCTCATTCCAAAAAGGAAGAATAGGAGGAGAGAAACCAATGAGACCAAAGCAAGATTTAAACCCAGCAGGGCAAACATTAAATCTTGTAGCTCTGTATCCAGCTTTCAGAGCAAAGATGTGAACTCCAAACACCTTGGGCAGCCCCTCTCCTACCACACTGTCAGTTGTAGCTCTCATAGTCTCTCTCTGAGGCTGTCTTTGATGACTACTTGCAGCTTTTTTCCAAGGGTGTTCCACATTTCTGGCATCTCTAATCTCCTGGGTCTCCACAGCACTTCTGTCTTTACTTTCAGAACTTCACACACTGCCCTCTTAGAATCACACTGCCTGGCCTCAAATCTGAGTGGAAGCCTCCCTAACCCCACAACACTTGCATCCTGCATGCCTGTAAATCCAGCACTAATGGATGACACCGAGGTCTACTGCTAGCACAAGCAGTAGCCAGGCCCTCTTTGAACATGGCTGCAATGGCCTTTGAATGCCTAAATGACTGAGCACTTTGAATTGAATGCTAGCAAAGCAATTGCCTAGCCAGTCCTTCTTAAGAAGTCACCATGGAGCTCTCTTCTCTAAGCAGAGTCTTTCAATTTTTTACTTTTGAGCCAATGAACAGTGGGGTCTTGCTCATTCTTGGGATGCACTCAAAACATTTTTTCTATTATTCTGATGTAAAGTACTTAGCTTATTGTTAATACTAATCTTTTAAGCAACTAAGCTTTCCTTGGTCAAAACTTTACAGCCCCTGATTTTACAGGTGTTTTCTTTCTAGTGAAACACGAAATTTTAAAATCACTCAGCTGTGCCATTTGCTCTTCATTCTCAATATAGAGCTGGCTAAATACTTCCAACAGCATCCATGCCACCACCTAAATGTACGGTTGTGTTGAATTTTCTCCACCAGATTAATTAGTCCACTGTCTTTAATCGCAATCTTATGCAAAGTCTCAGGACATAACCAAAATGTAGACAAATTTTCTGCCACAGCATAATATACATCATCTCAAGGTCAATTACTATGGAGTCCTTGTTCCAAACTGAAATCTCCTGAGTCTGTTTTTTGTTTATTTTTATTCTTGTTTGTTTGTTTGTAGGCTTAATACAGGTAACTAATTTTGTTTTCTTACCTGAGCCTGTTCTTTACCTTCTGCATTTTTATCAGTATTCTGATCTTCTGAGCTTAAGTGGAATCTCCCATAAAGCTTGGCTCACAACATTCTAGGTATCTCTTACCAGCATCTTCAAACCTTTTCAAACTCTTTCCAAGAACCAGTTACAAATATCTATAAACCATATGGTCAGACAGTCATACTAATGACCCACTAATGTTACCAAAATCTCTCTTAAACATTTTCCTCATCAATGGGACAAAATACCCAACACCCATGACTTAATGCAGGAGAGTTTTATTCTGGTTCATGTTTTTAGTCCATAGTTTGCTGGTTCTAAGACAGGAGAGCATGGCAGAAAGACAATCATGTCATGATGGTCAGAAAGTAGAAAGTGAAGGGAGGATCCAGAGAGAAAGATACACCCTGCCAGGTCACACCCTCAGTGACCCATCTTGCACAAATAGCACCCCCAGCCGGGCACGGTGGCGCACGCCTTTAATCCCAGCACTCGGGAGGCTGAGGTAGGAGGAGCATTGTGAGTTCGACGCCCGCTTGGGCTACAAGGCGAGCGCAAGGCCGGCCTGAGCTACACAGTGCAACCCTGCCTCAAAAAACCAGGTCCAGGAGTTTGGCTCAGTGACTTAAGCGCCTGTCTGGCAGGCACGAGGTTGTGAGTTCAATTCCTGATGCCGCAAAAAAAAAAAAAAAAAAAAAAGAAAGAAAGAAAGAAAAAACAAAACAAACAAACAAAACAAACGAATAGCACCCCCCTCCTCACAGCAAGCAAGCTCGTTCAATCAGCTTCCAAAATTCAATCAGTCCTATGAGCACACGCAGACTCTGAGGGACATTCTTGACCTAAACCATAAGAGATAACAATCTGGACAAACACAGGTTCAAATACTGCAACCTTGTAAATGTGCTCTGAGTTCTTATAAAGCTGTACTTAGAGCTTTAAACTCAAGGGGGTTAGAAATTATATCAGTTGTTAGTCAGGAATCGGGGTTGGTGCAGCCTAAAGTTAAGCTGCCCTGTGAAAAAAGAACTGAGCAGGATCTCAGCATCCGGGTTGTTTGGGGAAAAGGATAGGCTGGAAAAAAGTTCTGCAGAGATTAAAATACAGTGTTTTAGGAAACTGCAATTTTGTCCAGTCCAAAGGTTTGAGCCAGTCCAAGAGTTCAGCTTCTGGCATGTCTGCAACCTGATAAACAGTGACCTTTATTTATGTGCCACAAATTAAATTTACCCATTTTGATTTTTTCCCTTGACATCCTTCTGCTGCCAGAGTCTTACATGGGCCTTACTTAGATCTTTTCAATAAGAACCTGGCAGGTAAAATCCAATGTCAGGCGTTTCTTGGGCCTGCAGTCACAGGAGTTCACCCTTCTATACTAATCCACATTCAGTCTCCACTATTTGTCATAATTTCCATCGAAGTATTCCTACCAGTTTATGGCTCCAGTGTTTTCTAAATTAACAGATCTTAGGTGTCAGCTCTGTATTGTGAACTTGCCTCTCTCTCTCTCTCTCTCTCTCTCTCTCTCTCTCTCTCTCTCTCTAGGAGGCAATTTGCCCTGCAACTCAGATCTTTGGTGAGTAAAAAAAGTCAGAGTTTCAGTTTGTCCAGTGTTTTCTTGGTATAAGTATAACTGAGAGGTTAAAATGGATCTTTAAAAATAAAACGTTTTAGGCAGGCATGGTGACACACACCTGTAATCCCAGCACTTGGGAGGCTAAGCAGGAGGATTGCCTCAAGTTCAAAGCCAGCCTGGACTACATAGTGAGTTTAAGGCCAGCCTACATTACAAAGTGAGACCCTGCTTTAAAAAAATGACATTTTAAAAATATAAACTGTCTCTCCAAGCTTCCTCATGTTGCGAGTGTAATCAACCATTCCTTCTCTTAGATCAGAGTAACGCACAGGTAGGCAACACGTCTGCCAGAGAATCAGTGCTGAGTGAACAAATTCACAACTGCTGGGCCCGGGAGGTTGAAGCCTGGTTTCCTTTTGACAAGAGAAGAAAGGAGCAGAAAACGGCTAGGAAATAGAACACGAAAAGGAATTTCCTTGTTGTTGTGCGTTGTATTCTTCCTCTCACATGGACTAAAAACCCTTGTGTACCTCAACAAGTGCAGATTTGAGGCAGGAAGAGGCCACTTCAGCATCTTGAAAGCCAGCTTGGAAGAAACCTTTCCCTCCATCAAAACTGTCTTCCGCTGGGACTGTATTGTGCTAGCTTACATCAAGGGAGAACTGATCCACCTTCCGGGGTTGGGGGCTCTGCCACCCCGGAGGAGAACCAGAATGGGTCAAACCGGGCCCCAACTCGCTGGGACCTCAGGGCACCTGCTCTCGGGCTCAGAATCAAGGACATCAAACTCCCCACCCCCATCCCCACCCCCGTAAGCAAGCTGCTGGCTCTGAGGTCTGGCTAAATTGATGACAACTAAGGTACGTAAAGCAACTAAACGCTAGTGTTTTTTCGTAGATTTTGCAGGCCTCTGATCGGCACCCTGAGCGTCTCTTTGCATGATGACAGTAGGCAATGTTGCAGATATGGGGGACTCTCTTCTGTCTTTTCTTCGAGGACCAATGTGGTTCTCACCATTTTGCTTTACTCTGATCATTATTATTTTTCTCTTTTTTTTCCTTTATTTTATATTGTTTTTATTGATTTTGTATTGTTTTGTTTTTGGTTCAATTCTACTACACTTGTTATAATGGTCAGCTAATCTGAAGATAGCAAGGTATGTTACAGTAGCTATTGTATTCACATTATTGGTCTTCGAAGTTCTGTACCAGTCCTACTGCTTTGTTTTGATTGACTTTATTCTGTTATGTTCTGTTGTATTTTACTATCTTTAAAATTAAAAAAAAAAACTGTCTTCCATGCTCTTGGGGAGTGCAGACGGCGCATCTTAGTATGGCCCAGGCTGCTGTGTAGTCTGCTGGAGAGCCCAGGCTGATCTGGAACTCACTATGTACTCTAAGCTTGCACTGATCCTCCTGCCTCAGCCTCCTGAGTGCTGGGGTTCTGGGCAGCAGCACCACACCTGGCCTAGAGTGGGAATCTTAATAACAATATTTCAATAGCTTTGCAGGATGAGTTTTGTTCGTTTTCTCAGTGAATCCATATGATTACAAGAATTTATCACTATTACCATTTATTTCACAAAGTTTTAACCTTTTTCTAAATCAAAATTTAATTTTTGGAAGAACATAAATCCTGGGGGAGGGTCTTTTCAATATCACAGACAAGGCAGATCCATAGTTCAGGGGGAGCCCTGGAGAGCAGAGCTTTTGCTGGGGCGGGGAGGGTGGCGCTCGGGAGAGGACCTGTGGCCTCACTAGGCCATGTGTGGTCCACCAACCAGAGCCACAGACAAGGAGTTTGGGCCCACCCGCACCTGCTGAATCAGAGTCTCTGTGTTAACAAGGCCTCCATGCAACTCAAGGAAACTGCAACCTCAGAGACTCGGAACACAGCCACCTGACACTGGTGCTGTATCTGGGGCTGCTTTGGCTGAAGACCACCCACTCTGCGCAGCACTTCTGATGCCACTGGGGCAATGCTAATCTGGCCCAATGGGTGATAACAGGAAATTCCTGTTAATTTAGTCTGGTGCAACAATGGCTCTGTGCTTTATGCATTGTTTATGCACCCCTATTTCTTAGACACACATTCTAAACATAGAAAGAACAGTCTCTATTTTCTGTCACTTCTGATAAAGTTCATGGCCATTGTCTTTCCCCATCTATCACCAAAAATATCCCAGACTCCTTCCTGCAGGGCACATGGTAGCTTGGCTCTTCCCACTCTTTTGAAGTCAGGGCAGGTGACTTGCTTTGGCTGATGAAAAGCGAGACAAGTCCTAGGATCCTGTGTGTTGTTTACTGTATCTTTTCCACCTACCTGCAGGGTACAATTTTCAAACTTCTGTGCCTGAATCACCCAGGAGCTAAAAGAAGATGCTGGGGTCCCTCCCAGAATATCTGATGCAGTCTGTCTGGGTGACAAGAGCTGAGAATTTGCATTTCTAGAAAGGTCCATGTGATGTGTCTGTTGTGGATCAAGAGAATGTATTTGGAACCATCTTTGTAAAAGCCTCTGCTGTGGGCCTGACTCACGGTCAGATAAAGCTTGGATGAGACATAAACATTTCCTTTGTCCTCGCTTCACTGCAATGTTTTGATGTTCATAACTGAAAGGGCATATTCCACACAAAAGTATAAATCTCACAACCCACAAATCTTCAAAAAAAAACACCATTTTGATAAGAAAGTGCCTTCTTTAGCTTTAGCTTGGCTCCAGATGCCCTAATCCTTCACTGATTAGTGGCCAGAGCTGTTGGAATGACCTAAGGGGCATTCCCCTTTCTCTTCTTCCACCCGGTGCCTACGATGGCTGTTCCAAGGAGAACTTCACAGACACCCCAGGAAGGCAACTCTTCATCCCTTCTGCCTCCAATGGCCCCTTTATGTGTTGAATTCACTCACAGGACCTGGTTTACTGTGCTATCATTGGGTATCAATTAGGACTGCAGCCAAGAGAGAGTGAGGCTTATCTGAAACAACATTGATAAGGGTTTCCCCAATATCAGAATCATAAACCTCTGGCCAACAGACAGCTGAAGAATTCAGGCAGATCAGGAACAGCTCACACCCACTAATCTTGAGACAGGTCAAGATAAGGAAGTGCCATAAACCTCCCTTGCAGTTCCACAGACTCCTGGGGGTGATGGCCTCTTCTACCCTTAGCTTCCCTTCTCCAGCTGAGGCATCCATCCTGGGGCTCTCCTCCTTTCTGCTGGTCCACTTCCTTCAATTATTTTGGTTTCACTTACCAACCCTCAACCCATTTATTCCATTTATTCCCCATCCCCCTCCATTTATGTCTCCAGATCAACTTGTCTGGCTTTTTTCTCAACTACCTGCTCTCTGTATGTACCTTTATAAAAAACAATTCAGGGGGAAAAACAATTCAGGAAAAAAGCATATTCAAGGATGCAAGGTTATGATTTCAATCTTAAGTTTGTTTTTGCTGGTTGTGAAGTCACTGCACCCTCCTTCTAAGGGAAGCCATCCTAAGACCTCCTGCTCTTCCCTGGGGTCCTTCCAATTGGGCAGCAGCCACAGAACACCTACTGCTAAATCGAAATGCAACTCTTTTTGAGGGGAGGGAGGAGTTAGTGCTCAGAAGTTCCTGAAATCCTGTCCCAAGCAAAAGGGAATCAACAGAACAGGACCTGCATCAGCTGAAAGGAGCTGAGAGGTGGGGGCAGAGGGAGCCATGACACTTCTACTGCGGGGTGCAGATGTGAGTGTCCCCGACACAGGGGTTAGGAGAGGAAGGTAACACTAAACAGCCCCTGTGAACAGCCTCCTGGGCCTCACCTGCTCCCAGCCTTGTATGAATTCCTGGGTCAGGGCTGGGGTGTAGAACAGCCCTGGATCCACCCCCATCACTGGCAAGGAAAACGAAAAGGGAAAGGAAAAGGAAAAGGAAAAGGAAAAGGAGACCAGGTGCGGTGGTACATGCCTGTAATCCCAGCACTTGGGAGGCTGAGGCCAACCTGGGCTACATAGTGAGAACCTGAAAAAAAAAATTGGGGGTTGAGGGGGTATGGATATAGATATAGCTCAGCAGTACAGCACCTGCCTGGTAACTGCGAAGTGGTGAGTTCGATTGTGGGTACCTAAATAAATAAATAAATAAATTCCTGCTTCAGGGCACAAAGGGGCAGGCTGGGCTCCCGTTGGGTGTAGAATGGACCCCAACCCTCTGCCTGCTATCATGAGAGAAAGAAACGTGCATCAGGGTCTCCCTAATCTCACCCTAATAAGACTGAGGGCCCTCGGGGCCCACAGTGCCAGCACCCCTGGGCAGGTCGGAGCTCAGGCGGTGGACAGGGGACCTGGCTCTTTTGCTGAGAGACTGGAGGTTAGGGCGTGGCAAAACCAGTCTGGGGAAGCAGGCGCCACCTGTTGGCGAGG
>RJWM01027386.1:0-26648 GCA_004363535.1 Dasyprocta punctata
TAATGCCTAACACATAAATGCAAACTTCTTAAAAACTACTCTGGGGGTTTTGTTTCATACACAGTGTTTTCTTAGATGAATGACAGTGGGATTCTATGTAACTCCAGACTCCCTCCTGTCTTCGTGTTTACTAAGGGGTTGGAAATCCGAAAGTTTCCTCTGACCAGATAGAATCCCAGTGTGAACGGGTCCTCTGTGGGAGAGATTTCCTGCCCAGTGGAGATTCTGAAAAATGCCAGATAAGCTCCAGCTATTTGAAGCACCTGCACAACTATTTGCATTATTCTTCCCTCCTTTAGTGAACTATGCTGAATCTACTACAGAGCATATAAGGTCTTTTATGCTTTTCCCTCTTCCCCTCTATCTGCTTTTCTCTGCACCTAGCAGAGCGTCTCCATCCCCTTTGCCTAGTCTCTACCCTAAATGCACACAGCTGAATAAAATTCATTGATCCTTTAAGATTGGAGAACTGGCATCTCTACTCTTGCTTGTTCTAAAACCCTTACAGTCAGACTTGATTCTTCTCTCATATGTAATCATGGAACCAATCATCTCAACTCTCCTTTTAAATTATATCTACCATCTAACTACCTCTTAAAACTTTCATCCATTACCACTTTGGTCCACACCCCATCATTTCTTACCTGGATAATTACAATAGCCTCTTAGCTGGTACCCCTACTTACACTCTCACCTTTACAAAGCTTGTGTACCACTCAGCAGCCAGAATGATCCTGTTAAAATACAAGTCAAATGTTGCTTCTTTGCTCAAATTCTCCAATGGCTATCCATTGAACTTAGAGTAAAATCTGAATCATTTTCCACAGTCTCTGTAGCTCTTCAGCATGTGGTACCCCAGCTGCACCCTCTTTAACATTTTCCCTACAATTCTCCCCTGAATTTACTGCATCCAATTACAATGCTCCCTTGCAACCTGTCAAAGCCACTGAGTACCCTCCCTGTCAAGCCCTCTGCACCAGCTGCTGTTTGCGGGAAGGCTCCGCCCTCCTGTGGCCACAAGGCTGTCTCCCTATTGGGTACAAGTTACCACTGAGTCTTTCCCACTTCCCTTCCTAGCAACTCCATCTCATCATTCTCAGCTCCCTTGGATTATTTGATTTCTGCAACACAGAACTCAGTTTCATGTATTGCGTAGGTGTGCATGTGTTTACCGCCTGTCTCCTGTTCCCAGCTCGTAAGCTACCTATGGGTGAGCACTCTGCTTAGGTCGCCATTGTATCACAAGGGCCTGTAACAGTGCCTAACCTGTAGCAGGTACTCAACAAATAATGGAGAGCTGCAGGAATCTAAATTGAAGAACTGGCAGGGCTACAACAGAAACATCAGCAATGATTAAGATATTGAAAATAAGTCCAAAGAAGACAGAAATATGAAAAATGGAAGCCATGCTGTAATTTGCAAAATTGAATCAAGTGGACAAAAGGTCAAATATCTATTCAGGATGTAACAATAAACTCCCGGCCCTGGTGTTTTGAGGCAGGGTCACACTATGTAGCTCAGGTCGGCCTTGCGCTCATATTGTAGCCCAAGCCAGCCTCGAACTCACAATGCTCCTCCTACCTCAGCCTCCCGAGTGCTGGGATTAAAGATGTGCCACCACTCTGCAGAAAATTTCTAAGTGCAGCTTGCTCGGAAACCAACCAGAAAGCAAACTGCAATAAGATTGTCCCCGGTCATCACAGCTGTGTGAATGCAGAACAGGTAAACTGAATGTGTAGATGTGGGTTGAAAAGTAAGAGATTAGCCTTTTACCTCCGAGGCACAGAGCAGCCTTCACCTCCTTAGGTACAGGGTGGGTTGTCACTCAAGAATGGCTTCCCGCCTCCAAACTTCAGATTCCACGTCTCCTTTACTCCCGCATCTGACCACGTGCAGGCCCACAGGATATAGCACGTGATCATGTGACTTCCAGAAAGATTTTCTTAAAATCCATCTCCCGCTGTTTTACATCTGCAGTGTGGATGAGGACCATGTGCTCAGGTGGAAGAGTGTTAGGGGATAAACTGTGTTCTCGCCAAACTCTTAGGGTGCTGTCCTTAGACCCAGCACCTCAGAATGTGACTGTATTTGCAGACGGAGTCATTAAAGAGGAATTATAGTGAAGTCATTGTGGTAAGGTTTAATCCAAAACGAAGAAAAGGAAACACAGATACAGACCTGTGCAGAGGGAAGACCATAAAGATACAGGGAGAAGACGGTTATCTCTCTGTCGAAGAGAAAGAATATAGACTAAACCTCTTTTGGTTCCCTGATCTTGAACCCTCCAGAACCATAAGAAATAAATTTGTGCTGTCGAAGCCGTGCTCTTGTGTTTTGTTATGAAAGCTCTAGCAAAAGATGCCCGACATTAAGACGGACGAGAAAGTAGCCAGAGTGAGCAGATCTGCCTACTTCCCCTTACTGCTTCGCTGCATGGTGACTTACCCTGAGCCTCGGTGTCCCTCGGTCATGCAGCTTAGCCCACACTCAGACACACTTCTGAGGGAAATGGAAACAACCCAAGCACCATACAGAACGGAAAGGTGAAGCAAATCACAGTAGCATTTGCTGAGCATAGTGTGTGCTGCAGCCTGAGCATGAAAATTGGCTGAAGATGCAGATGCATAAGTCACTCATCCCTCAAACTGTGTACAACGTGAACGCACGCCAGCTCTAGAAACAGCTATAGCAACAGAGCGAAACAAAACACCCTTCATAATAATATTAGGTGGGCTGGAGGCACAGAGCTTTTCCATAAAATGTGGTTTCCTTACTTGTATAAGGTAAATCAGTGTCGCCAGCAGTGGAACACGCTTAGACTTATTTCTCTATTTATTATCAGACCCGGCTCTCCACCACAGCGCAGGGAGGACACCCACTATGGGACAGGAGCCCCCATTCGGCCCGTCCCTCTCCTTCCCGTCTCCCTGCCCCGGGTCCCAGGTTTTGCTGCAGCCGTGTCCGTGTCCTGCCCTCGTTTATGTGAGCAGCAGAGGGGTGCGGTGGGGACTGAAGACAGGGGGAGGGAGGAGCTGCGGGAAGCAGACATTCCGGTTCTGTGCGCGCCGCCTCCCTCCCGGTGCAATGCATCATAAAACCGAGGCAAAGCTGTGAAAGCTTCGGCGGATTACAGACACATCTGGGTGGGTGGTGGGAGCGGTGCTGACTGCGCAGCAGCAGAGGCGGTCGTTAATAGACGGCGCAGCTGACCACATCCATCCGGTGAACGGCCGCTGCAGCGCAGTGTAAGTGCGAGCTTCCGAGTGTGGCTCCTTCCTCAGGAGAAGCCCTGGCCGCCTGGACCACGCGACCTCTGCGTGTAACTCTGGAGAATACGGGCTTCTCGTCAGGAGGTACGAAGCCTCTCTCTCCCCGGGCGACACTACAAACTGGTGCAGAGAAACTGCAGGCTAAAGCTGGTGCGCCCGACTACTAAAACTCCTTAATCTACAGAGTGCATCCCAAATGTTCAAATATATCATTCGTTGCATGATTATTGGTAATGAAAACAACTCTCAGACATAAAAATAATTTTGTGAAGGATGCTTTTAAATTGTTGCTTCTTTTAATGTCTTAATCTGGAGCGGGGAGGTTTGTTCAGGTGATTGAAGAGAATGGTATTGTCAGAGGCCAAAACTATCTTGAGTTCTCTAATTGAGGAGTCACATGAAAATAAACTAGTACTTCAGTAGAGGACATATGTCAAGGTCCTATCTGTTCTCACAGAGCCCAGAGAGAATTGCAGGAAAGGTCCAAGTTGGAGCCACATAAAGAAAAGGCACCTGTAGGCCATTCTGTAGAAAAGTGCTAAGTAAACAATACCTCCAACACTGAAATGCCTGCATGGATAGAACTGCAATAATAATAATAATAATAATAGTGAGAAGTTGGCAAACACCTTTAATCCCAGCGGGAGGCTGAGGCAGGACAATCACTGAGAGTTCGAAGCCAGCCTGGACAATGCAGGGAGATCCTATCACAAAGCAAAACAACAACAAGATCCCCCAAGAAACTGTTAGAATAAAATGCAGGGTGATGATGGCACTGGATGTGAGTCTGAGCCACACGACACTGATCTCATGGCCCCTCACTGGGCATAAAGGTAGCAGTACGCAGGGATGTAAGACCATAAAAGTGGCTGTGCCAAGAGGCCAAAGCAACCCCAACAATCAGTGGAAGAAATCACACTTGTGCAATGACCTTTAACACGTTTGTCAAGACATTAAAAGCCCTCCTAGTATGGTTTATAAACAGGGAGCTGAAAGCGGTCATAACACTAACATTTCCTCAGTGCATCATAAAGTGTGGAAGCACCGGGGCTGAATTATTTGACTTCGAACAGTCGGCATGGCGTGAGCCATCCTCTCGGTGACTTCTCTGTACAGTGCACAGCTCCACGCCAGCTTCTCTGGCCCTGACACGCTGCCCCTGGTGTGCTGCCCTCTGTGCCCTGGTGTTGCGTTGTGGGCATCCCTGTGAGGCCCCAAAGCATGAAGCTCCGTGCCAGGGCCACTTCCTCTGGGACATCGTCACCCTGGTCAGCCCCACTCGGGCTCCTTAGGTCGATGAACCTTTCCATCCACAGGCTCTCTCTCCTGTACCGGGGCTGCCCAGGTCCCTCTACTAAAAGGCCAGTGACTGGGCCACCACCATTTCCTTCCACGTCTCCTCTCACCCATACCCACTCTGTTGATCTTGGCAGCAGTTAAGTGAAACTGGCACCGATACTCACAGAGCAGCCACACTCGCCCCTTGGCTCCCTGTGAGTCTGGGGCAGAGCCAGGCTGAAGTCCCTCCCTCTCCGGTGGACGACTGTCCCTCACCCTAGGTGAAGTCCTGACAATGGCCGAGGCAGCCTGTCGGGACCTGTGCTGCTGCTCCTTCCTGGCTGAGCCACGGCCTCGCCGCCCAGGTCTCCTCTACCCAGCTGACCCTCCTCTGCGCGCTGGCTCCGCAGACCCTCAGGGTTGCGGGAGAAACGCCAGCAGTTGTGGAGGTGTATTTCATGATGAAAGCAAAAGGCTCTGATCCCCCTTCCAGGAGTTTCTATGCTTTCACGAGGTCATCTGATAGCATGCAACCAAACGTCCACAACTCACCGCACATCGAAGCTGAGAGGATCCCTCGTACTGTGGTCCCCCCACCTGTGGCCTGCGTTCTGAGACCCCAGTGGACACCTGGAACTGAAGACAGCCCTGGCTCTACGTATGTTCTTTCCTGGGCGCACCTACCCAAGATTAAGTTTAATGTGTAAACCAGGCACCGTAAGAGGCTAATCCCATAACTAACAAGATAGCTGTAGAATACAGTAGCAGTTACGGGAAGGCGGGCCCCATCTCTCAGGGAAGCTTAGTGCGCTCTGCTCATTCCCTCTTCCTGCGATGATTTAACATAATTCAGTGATAACTTCCTGGTTGACTGCACCGGGAAAGTGAAGCCCAGGACAAGGGGACACGAGTGTCACTGCTGTCACGGAACAGAAACACCGATGGCCACAGTGCTTTGTCTAAGGTAACCTCCTCAGGTTCCCAGCCCAATGCTCTTCCCTGTTTACCTATAGCTTTGTATCTTGTGCCACTTCCTTTCATAAAACGTTCATTATCCACTCAGATACCCAGAGCTACAGTTTGCTTTGGCGGATTTTGCCAAGTGGAGCAGTATGCAACCGGAAGAGCATGTGTGTGTGCACCATGAAGCAGACACCCCCACCCCCAGCTGCACATTTTAAAAATGGTGTCCAAACAGCTTCAGGAACAAACCCATGCTTAGTAAAAATAAGGCGCAGAAATGACCTAAGGCCACAGAAACACTCTCCAAGGTGAGAGCTGTATAAAACGTGGTATTATGGCAGGGTGTGGGGGTGCACACCTGTAATCTCAACACTTGGAGGCTGAGGCAGGAGGATCGCCTCGAGTTTGAGACCAGACTGGGCTACATAGTGAGTGTGAGGCTAGTGAGACCCTGTCTCAAAAATAAATAAATAAATAAAATGTGGCAAGCCACAGGGTAAGCTTGCCCCAGACATGGTCCAGGCTGGGCACTACACGCGTTCCCACTTTGCTTGCTCTGAACAGGTTTCCTTAGGCCAGGGGCAGCAAACCTATGGCACACGAGCCGCAGCAGGTTGTCTGTATCATTAAAAGCTCTAAAAGGTTCATCACTGCCATCTATGTGCTTCAGGTATGTGAGTCTCCATTAAACCTTTAGTAGCTGCAGTGTTTCCAAGAAACAATAATAGGGCCTGAAGGAATAAGTCTGGTTTTGGGATGAGATACATTTTTGCTCAGTGGAGTTAGGAAACTGAAAGAAATTGCTGGCATTCATTGGAGTGAGGGAACATGAATGGTAAATAAAGAGATCAGGGCATTCTGTGAGAATCTCAGCAAGCGCACACAACATGCACACGTGCACACGCACACGTCGTGTGGCGCACACACCTGCTGGACTAGGATTCTGCCCGCGCAGGGACCCTGTGAACTGGGGCCCAGGCACACGCGCGCGCTGTGTGGAGGCTGTGTGGGGGGGACCCCGCAGCACAGTGCGTCCTCAGGTCTTTCTCTCCTTGACCTCTGGGCTTAAACTCCTCCTCCGGCTCTGGCCCCTATTAGCCCCAGGATCTAGGGTATATGAGATTAATGTCCTGAGATATTCTGGTTGTTGGCAATTTTTGACTTTATTGAGCAGCATGCTAGGATGGTGATCAACTAGTAATCAAATTCTAGGTGAAAATTTAAAATCTGAGTTTTAAAAATCCCACTGGCTATTTCTTTTAGTTTGTCTCTGAGGACATGATCTGCCTGTCACTAATAATTCCATGATGTAGCCCCTTTCTGGCAAGGGTGATCACTCTTATATATAAAATACTTCCAATATGAAAATGTCTCCACGCACCTTACCATCTTCGTGACTTCCTAGCCAGCTAACGTTCCCACACGTAGGTAAGAAACCGACAAAGATATGTGTGAAACTGGTTCAAGGGCCAGGCGTCTATGAAATGCATCTGTGAAATGCATCTGCCATCATGGGTGGGAGTTATTTGTTACTATTACACACTGTTGTCTTAAAGCCTCATTAGCCGTGGAAGTTTGGGCCTCGATCCTCTTCCTCATCCTCTTTAAACACCAGGGCAAGCACCAGCTCCAGTCACCCAGGCGATTATCCTGGCGAGCACAGGGCAGAAACGGCTAAGTGTAGTGAAGCAGCCGCTCCCCAAGTCACAGTCACATGCAGTCTCCAGAGGGCCAGCTGAATCCCTTCACTAAATACTGCACTTCAAGACATTTAAGCCTAAAGTCAAATACAGTTTGAAGGGAGGAAGGAAGAGAAAGAAAAGAAGGAAATGAAAGAGGAAGCCTCCGGACTAACCACTTAAGGATTCTAGATGGCTTAAATGTTGTCATCTTGTGACACATGATTTTTAGTGCTAATAAGAGTTTAAAGGCTATGAACCAAACTGATGGCCAGAGCCACCACAGAGGTAGTTACCTGAGAGTCCACTGTGACATAACCAAAGCGGTGCCACTGTATGAGATGCATTTTACCTTGCTTTCCAATTCAGTAACGTAAGTTTTCATCTTTTTTTTTTTAATCACTTCTAGTGTAAATACTGAGGATTGTTTTAAAAACAGCCACAAAATTCTCTTTATTGTATCCCATAGCTCCAGGAAATTTTTAAAAATGAAAATCCCAGCTGTTATGCTAAGAGCAAAGATGCAAATCACCCTCTGATTACCGTGAAACCTCAGAGAATATCAGAACGGCACTGGACACGTACCACAATTTTCCAAAGGGAAGAAAATGGGGTCTCTATTTTAATTCCCAGGAAACTTATAAAATGGGGACATTTAAATGTCATATTTATTTTTTTCTGATAATGACATTATATGTTTTCCACAGTAGAAATTTTAGGCAATATCCAAAAGTTTAAGGTGAAAATAAAAATCACTATTCTCACACCACCTAAAGATAACAAATGCTAGTATTTCTATTACACTTTCAGGATTGCAAAATATTTATATATTAAATATATAAATATGATACCTGTATTTCACTCATATTATGTCTCACTACATATTTTAACTATTTGCCTTTGAAATTAAATTGTGATCATTTCCCATTTTATTAATTACTTGAAAGTTAAAATTACTTAAAATAATTCATCATATAGATTGTCCTAGTTCCTCATTCCTCAACTGATTCCATTATCTTTGTATTATAAGTAGTACGGCAACCATCACTTATGTTCAGAAAACTATATGTAACTTCTTAGTTGCAGCACCCAATTTGATACAAATTTTCACTGAATTCTTGTTAACAGTATGACAAAATGTGTTCTGAAAGGAATCACCTATTGAGACAGTTATCAGTGTACAAACAGCACATTCTAAAGCTGTCATCCAACACATTTATAACAAGATCTACTGATGTCTTTTGTGAAAAACATTTTTCAGAGCTGTCTAAAATTCTAAAGCTGTCATCCAACACATTTATAACAAGATCTACTGATGTCTTTTGTGAAAAACATTTTTCAGAGCTATATCAAAAAATCTTATAAAGAATTTGGAAGTTCAGCTTACCACTGTGATGTTTAACTTTATCCTCCTCCCAATTTATTTTCTGCCTTCTTCTGCTCTTCCCTGTGCCATTACAGAGACCTTGTCTCTTCTGAAACCCTGCCAAGCTCCAGCCTGACTGGCAGGGGACACAGTCTGTGGAGCAGGAATCATCCTGACTGACCAGTGTCAGTCACAGCCCACAGTCGATGCCTTGAGCCCAGTCACCATAACTGACCAGCTGAACTGTAGACACATGCAAAATTGCTTTTTGTTTGCTTCAGATGTTTAATTAGTGCATACTGGTTATACAGATTACTGGGTCTCATTTTGAAAGATTCGTACATGCACATAACATACTTGGATCATTTGACACTTCTTCATCCCCTGTCCCCCAGCCTCCTCTATATTATATATTTGGGGGTTCAACACATATAATATATTGTGACCATATCTATTCTCCTATAACCTGCCCTTCCGCCTCCCTTCCCCTTATTTTGTTCCTCTTGTCTAATAGTCTCCATCACACCCCCCTCCCCTCCCCCCACAAAAAATAGAGACAGCCCCTTACTGTTGACATTAAGTCCTGGTCTCATGCTGAGATAAAATCCACTGCTAAAAGTCTTCCAAAGCCTAGCCCCAGTAAACTTCACAGTGGGATTAAGAACAGCTTCTGGCCCATTATAATCCAGAGCTCTTGTATTAAGTAGCGTTCTGTCACTTTGATAAAATATCTGAGACAGGCGACGTGCAGTGGAAAGCAGGTTTGAAGATTCAAAGTTCAGGATCAGGCAGCCCCATCCGTCTGGCCTTTTGTGAGGACCTGACAGCAGACGGCAGCCAGTCTAGGTAAAGGCGTGTGAGGGTCACGACCTCTCAGTCAAACCCCGATGGGTGGGGACACAGATTCATTCAGGACCATGGAGCTATAAACAGAATATTCATTCCCTGCTTCCCTGCAAGGGTCAACTCAAACTCTATTTTATCTTTGTGCCTCATGAAACTATATATTTTACAATATTAGGTGTGTGTTTTGTTTACTTTAGAGTTTCTTTCTATCAAGGTAATTAACACTTAACCAGCTACTAGAAGTATCAACATTTTGCCTCTGCCTTTTATGGCCTCAATATTTAATGAGGCACCCTCATGTCTTACACAGGTCTTTCACCAAGACCGGTGTTTGAAATTTGAAATTTGCTGTCATTTTATTCTTTTTGCGTTGAGGAGGATTTGCGGTAGAACATACATTTTAGATGATGTGAATCTGACTCTGAATTCAAAGTTTCTAACAGTTCAAAATGCTTATATGTTATGTTGGCCCATCAGCAGGAATATTCCTGAGGTACAAAGGTAATAAGAAACATTGCAAATATAATAATCTACCTATCCAAGTTTATAGAAACATCTGCTGTTACAAATGTCCACTTTGGTATTTAGCAGTTTTCAAACTTTATTATCAGTTGTCTAAGTTTCCAATAAAACATTTTAACGCTAAATTCTGCATCATCACTAACTTTTGAAATTGAATTGTTATATACTTGTCATTAAAAAATTCCAACTTCCACAAATAGAGTGATACAGGAAACTGCGGGCTCAAGATAAGCTTGTTGTGTTTTATTATCCAAGCTACCTAATCCATCTATAAATTTATTTATGGCAGAAGAAAAGGTGTATTGTTAATGCAGAATTTCTAAAATACTGGTCATTGGGGTAAATATGTTAGAGTAAAATGATCTCATCAGGAAATTTAGAGAGATCTCGAACTTATCTAAGATTCTGATTAGTAAGCAGTCTGCATACTGGGTGATCTACACAGAATCACATTGCTTCAAGGTAATTCCTTCTTATCAGGTAAGGCAAATTTGCTTTTTAGTGATTCCTTATACTGATCAATATAAAAGAATTTACCACTATTATCTTAGCAACATACACCAAAAGCAGTAACATTTGAAAATGGTAGCTGTACCTGACGCACAAAGGGCATCAGCTACCCAGGAATGAAGTTTTCTTCTATCAGAAGGTGTAAGCATTACCTCTTGAGCAATTATGAGGCTGTCTCCTTACTCTCACCAATTAGAGCCCCAAGTGGGTATTTTCTTATGCCAATTTGACAACCTCAGAATTGAGTTCGCATGAATTAAAAAAAAAAAAATAGTCCCTTCCCTACAGCTCCTCCTATCACAGTCATCTTTAAATCTTTATGAAACAGTGCAGTCAAGGTATCTTGATAAAAGGAAGCACAGTATTTACACATCACTGTAATTAGAAGAGTTCAAAGGGCCGTGAAACATTACCTAATTAAAGCTCAGAACAATTCAGTGAAGCAAGAGAAGGTTTACCCATTATCCTCATTCGCAGAAGAGAGATTCTGAGGCGCTGAGAAGCTAGGTCATTTCTCAGTTTCACAATGGTGAGTCAGAGGTGAGGCTGGGAACGACAGCGGAGCTCTAGTCCAGATCCGAAGGTAACACTCTGGAAATGCTTATGCAGGGGGTCAGTCTTCATCTGGAAGTCATCTGCTACACAAATAAGAGTAATTGCCTTGGAATTTGTATGGATGCACAGGTTTTTCTCTAGAGTAGAACTTTCCTCAGCCTATGTGCTTTGCAGAGAGCCGTGTGGTGGCTGAACACATCCCATCTGAGCTGAACCAGATCGATGGTAAGGTTGCCTTCGCCCAGGGGTCTCCTGTGATTTCTAGGAGTTCTCAACAGTATTTACAAACCTGTGACTCAGTGGCAGTAACCACCCAGCATACCTTGTTCTTGTCTTTCTCCCCGGCTTCCTCAGCTCCTATCTGATCGTTTTCTCGATTTTTGTTTTTATTGGTACATGTTTGCAGTACATGAGGATAGCATTCACCGTGTGAAGTTGGTGCTTGCCCATAACCCATCTTAATTGTTTTTACAACCCCTTCCTCTCCAGTCTCCACCCCCTTCCTCCAGCTCTTGGTCCTTTTCCCATTTATAAAAGATCTCCCTGTTTCCTATTATCTATCTTTTATTTTATTCTTTAACTATATTTTGGGTTTCTCATGAGGCAAAACATGCAGTGTTCAGGCTTGTAGGTCTGATTTACTTAACACTGTAGTCCCAAGGAACATCCATTTTCCATACACCTGTTCAGAGAATAGTATCCATACCGGGACAGTATCGGGATGCTCCCAAAGCTTCTATGACTTAAAAACCAGCATGATGATCAGATTCCTACAGTGCTATATCCCCAGCTCCTCAAGTCTTAGATCAGACTTGAGCTGGGAATACAGAATCTCTTTTTACTTAGAAATCCATAGAGGACTTGGGTGTTTCCATCATCTTCTGCCCCGAACCATTTTTCTGCAAAGCCAGTGGACCTATGACACTCAAAGGCATGATTCTCTTTTCTTCCTCTAGTCAACATAATCTTAAATTCTCTAAAATCAGATATTACAATATACCCTGGTATATTAGGGTCAGAGCACAGCCCAGAGGCTAGGGGACTAAACAGGTAAGAGTCCATATCAGCAGGTGCTGTGTTATACACAGAATGCTGAAGTGGAGCAGAATGGATTTCAAATAGTTTTTGAACTCTAAAGTAAGAATGCTTACCAAGATCAGAATATAAAATGTCAAAAGAAGTGAGTTGTGCTAGTTGAGAGGGAAGGTGAGGCAAGTGGGTGGGACATGACATATCAGATCCTCTCAGCGGGACTTCAAAGCTCTCGTTAAAGTATTTTCAGCTGTGGATGTTTGTTCTTGGCATTCCTGGGGGGAAGATAAAGGCTGGAGGATAAGGGCTGTCAGTTTACTAATCTTATTCTGGATTAAGTTATGTTTGGAATTCGTACGTCCAGATCCATGAGGGATATGGGTCTTATTTTACTTTTCTTTCTTTTTAATGGAAAATCTAAGACAAAAAGCTATACATTTAAAAATATTTTAAATAGAAAAAATTTTAAGACAGGGTCTCACTATGTAGTTCAGGCTAGCCTTGAACTTGCTTCTGTAGTCCAAGGGGGCCTCTAACTCATGGCAATCCTCCTGCCTCAGCCTCCCAAGTGTTGGGATTACAGGTGTATGCCATCACATCCAGCTGTTATATTTTTAACAGACAAAATAATTATACTTATTTGTGAGGCACAATGTGATATTTCAACACATGAAGTGTCCAATAATCAAATCAGTAATTATCAACAGCTATCACCTCAAACATTTACCATTACTTTGTGTTAGAAACCAATTTTTAAAAATCTTGTCTCCTAGCTACTATAAAATATACAGAACACTTGAACTTAATCCTCTGATCTAATACTATTTATACCTGTTCACCAACCCTTTTATTATTAGTGCTTGTTTGCCCTACATACTGTTTGTATTTCTCGTGTGGAGTTTGGAAATGTACATAACTCATCTCAATTCCTTTTTCACCCTCTTTCTCCTTTTAGAAAGATCAATCTGCCTACTTTCTAGCATGCATCCTTTATTTTATTTTTATTTTTATATTATATAAGAGAAACTATACCTTGATACTTAACCTTCCGTGTCTGCTTTATTTCACTTAACATTATGGTCTCAAGGTGCATCCATTTTCCTACAAATGACTCAAGTTTCTACTACTCTACTCTGTGTAAAAAAGACATTTTTTTTATCCACTCATCTGTCGATGGATGGACATACAGACCACTTTCAAGATTTAGCTATAATGAGTTGTGCTGCTATAAATACAGGTGTGCATGTATCACTGTAATATGATGTCTTTAACTCTTTTAGGAAGATATCTAGAAGGGGAATAATTGGGTCAAATGAAATTTCTAGTTTCAGTTTTCTGAAGAATCTCCATACTGACTTCTGAAGAGGTTGTAGTAGTTTATGTTCCCATCACCATGTAAAAGGATTTCTTTTCCCCTGAGCCTCACCAGCATTTGAGCTTTTGATCAAGGCCATTCACTCTTGATAGAATCTCAGTGTTGTTTTAATTCACATTTCTCTAATGGTCAGCAATATTGAGCATTTCTCCATATACTTATTGCCCATTTGTATTACTTCTGTGAAGTGTCCATTCATTTTAGCTGCCTATTTTTTCAGTGGGTCTTTTATTTTTGGCGGTCTAATTTTTTTTGAGTTCTTTAAGGAGTACTCCCAGTGTCATTCCTGGAAGCCACCAATATCATTATTCCAAAACTACACAAGGATTCAACCAACAAAGAGAAACATAGACCAATGTCTTAACCCAGAGAATGCAGCCTTCTGTCTGCGTTTAATGAGTTTCTCATTAACCCAGACAGAGTTTGCCTGTGCTGCTGCTAAACAGCTTTTCATTCGGCCACTGCACAACTCGATGCACTCCACAAAGGCCTCTTGAGGTCACCGCACAGCTGCTTAGAGATGATTTAACAGGACGATGTCAGAGAGCACAGAGGCAGAATGCGAGGCAGCAAAAGTGGTTGCTACCTAAATGCATACCGGGTGTCACCCTTCTCCTTTCCCACTCTATTCTTTATTGCCCTTGGATTTCCTCCTAGAGCAAAGAAACCCACCATGTGCATGGGGTCAGCTCCTTGTCATCTTTGCACACTGCAGCTCTTCCCCAGTTTCTTCTTGGGTTGGTCTTTGTAGCATGAGGTTACTGCTCAAGGAAATATTAACATTTTCGTCTCATACACTTTTTCCTAAGTAATTTCCAAACACCAAAAATATATGTGGTATTTAAGTAACCTGAGCCAGTTTTTCAAGTGACTGTTTTATATTACTATAAAGACATGGAAATGGGGCCAGGGATACAGCTCAGTGGCAAAGCAGCTGCCTGGCAAGGGCAAGGTCATGAGTTCAAGCCCTTGTACAAAAAAAAAAAAAAAAAAGGCATGAAAATTTAATTATCATTTAGTATTCTGTATAAGTTATTTTCTACATTCCTTCCCTTGCTTTTCATCAGAGATTTCCTTTCAGTGAGCAATTTTCCATGCTTTTCCTGCATTTCTGTTTAGGAGGAATCCAGAAGCACCGTATTAGACTGAATGGAAAAGCAGGTGACATTTCTAGGCTGGGAATCATAAACTGAGATGCCGACTGTGCCCCACCCTGCAGAGGCCACGTACATCTCTGATGACAGGGACTCCCCTTACTGCTTTTTATCTGCTACCCAAGTTGATTTTTTGATCATGACCATTCTTTCTTGGTAGAATCTCAGTGTTGTTTTAATTCACATTTCTCTAATGGCCAGCAATATTGAGCATTTCTCCATATACTTATTGTCCATTTGTACTACTTCTGTGAAGTGTCCATTCATTTTAGCTGCCTATTTTTTCAGTCACCCTAGTTTCCTGCCCCTGCCTTACTCCTCATCACTTTGCTATGTAACAGGAGCAACACGTGGCTGCCACAGTGCAAGTGCTGCTTCTGGCAAAGGAAGCTCAGACTGTTTCCTACTGCACTAGAGAAGGAGTTAAAGGAAAGCACACAAGCACTTTTCCATGCAGATCTGTACATGTGTCTGAGGGTAACCAGTTTGTCCGATGATGATTAGAGAGTAGGACCATAAATGGTGGCTTGTAGTCCCACAAAAACCTTCTGAAGATGTGCTCATAACATTATCATAAAGTAAAATTACATTTGATAAGGAAAAATAATCATTTTCTATACGTGGTCCTTTTTGAAAATTAGATTGTATACAGTCAATCACTATGTTTTAAAAATGCATTCATATACACTGCATACTAATTCTTTTTGTTTGTTTGGTTTTTTAGGTACCAGGAATCGAACTCAGGACCTTGTGCTTGCCAGGTAGGTGCTTGTACCACTGAGCTATATCCCTGGCCCAGGGTACTAATTCTTTAGTTATGATGCAAATATTTCCTCCCAATGTTTGTGTGCAGTTTTTTTCTTGATTTTTAAAATGGATGTATGTGTACTGTTTTTACTTCTAAGACAGCTTGCTATAAATTCATGAAGATAATTATTCAATGATTTTATTTTTATGTTGTGCATGCTAATTTTTCCACCAAGAAGTAATTTTTATGTATGGTGTGAGGTGAAAAATCTAATGACAGTAGATTTCTCTCAAAACCTTGGTTTGTGAGAGTAATTCGTTCTGCTCCTAATCCAAAGTGCTTGCATATCAAAGCAGTGAGAGGAGGGAGGGGAGAGAGAGAGAAAAGCAAGAGCCTCTGGCTCAGTTATGACCACGTGGCATTCAGCATCACTTATTATCCTATGACAAGATGCCATACCTGTATCAGTGAAAGGATTTCTTAGAAATGTTTGCTCATCTTGCAGGACACTCACAGACCAACTTACTCACAATCCAAGGTTGGACTGTAAATGTTTTTCTTCCAAGTGTGAAGTTAAATGTCCTAACACGTTTGACTTGTTCTTTACCCCAGGGTTTAATGAGCCCATTGCTTTATGTTTCTAGGGTTTCCCATTTCCTTCCACTGATGTATCTGCCTTTTCTTGCATTCATGCATACTTTTTCCTAGTACTTTATAGCTTGCTATCTGATAAAGCACTCCTATACACAGCAGTAACTGACACTTGCTACAGACCTATATTACTTCAGTTGGTGTTCTAATTGCTTTGCACATAGTATTTCTATTAAAGTCAGATCAACCTAGAACATAGATTTTCCCTCCCTACTTTAGACATGAAAAATCTGAAGAACAGAGAGCTTAAGAAACCTAAGTTGAGTAACAAAGTCACACAGCTAGCAAGTAAGAAAGCTGAGAAGCCGAAGTAAAATAATAAAAAAAACTCTACTTTTTTATTTTTTCCCCACTTTATTCTTATAAATAAGGTGATTATATAATTTTATGGCCCCAAATGGTACAATTTTGAGAGTAAACTGGCTAATAATAATAATTTCAAGTGACCAGGCATAATCATGAAATATTTCAAACAAATCATGACGTGTGGTCTTATTATATTTTTTTTTGTGAAATGAAGTTTAACAGTGATTTCAAAATCATGAGACTTTTGATGTATTAAATTGATGTTAATTTTGGAATAATTAACATCTTTCTGTGAATATATTATTTCATCCAAAACACAGATTAGATCTCCCCTTATTCAGACTTGCCCCTTGATTATATAATTTTGTGTATATTTATTTCTCTGTATATTGTTCCTATGAATTTTACAGTTTTGTTACTGCTGTAAGTAAGGTAGATTTTTACTACATTATGTAACATATCCTAGGATACTACTTATATTTATGTTGGAATGTTCAGCAATCTTGCTGAATTTTCTCATTGAGTCTGATATTTTATCAGATGATTACCTTGGGCTTTATATGTAAACTATCTTCAAACAAATACCATCTTATCTTTGCCTTCAAGTCAGTCTGCTAAATCAAAACTGTAAATCAAAATAAAACTTTTCTCTTTATACATCTCACTTGTCACTTCCTTGCTGCCAGGACAAAATACCCAGCACTTGCAACTTAAAAAAGGAGAGGTCTCGTTTTCAAAAGATTCAGTCCATGGCTGGTGCTCCAAGGTAGAAACAGCATGACAGAAAAGTCTGGCAACCTCATCAATGAGTGAATCCACTGGTAAGTATAGCACCCCATGATCTTATCACCTTCCAAAAGCCCCAGCTCTGAACACAGGAGACTTTTGTAGAACTTTTGAGATATAAACTATAACATATATATCTCAGGTATTTTGCTATAGTGACAGAAAGCTAAGATGGAGAGATACTCCTCAAAGTACCCACAGTTACATGCAAGGCCTATTACAATTGCAGGAGCTCTTTGTAAAAATGTATGGTCCACCCTTTTCCTCTACCTCCTCCCTCATCTTCCTCCTCTTTGACTAGGGCGGGGTAGTGATGGTGGGTGGGGATTGAACCTAGGACCCTGTGAACACTAAGCAGGCATTCTGAGCTATGTCCCTGGCCTCTAAATCTATTCTCAAAATAATAAGAAAATTGATGATTATAGGGCCAGTGAGTATGGAATGGCCTTTAGTAAGTCTTCTTGAATTCCCCCAGAGTATTTTGCAGTTCTTTATTATTGAAGCTTTTCTTTCCTTCCTTTTTCTTTTTTTTGTTAAAGTTAATATGGAGTATTTTGTTACTTTACAATTAATTGTTCCCTGTCTTCAGTTTGTAATGGTTTGTTGCTAACGTACAAGAATACAACTGGTTTTTATGAATTTGTTTTATCCTGAAACAACGCTAAACTCATTTTCCTAGTTCTAATTGATTTTAGTGGATTTTTTAGGATGTATTTTGAAATTTAGTTTTAGGGTTTTTTTTAATACTTTTTTTTCTTTTCCTCCTTGAAATAAAATGAATTTAGGAAAAAAAGGGGAAAAACCACATTTTGATAACCATTATTTAAACAACAACAACAAAAAGTATTTTCTATATTTAAGGTCATAAGGCATACAAATAGATAAGGTTGTACTTCTCCTTTTTCAACTTTGATACCATTTACTACATTTTATTGTATGTAAAAATGCCAAAGCCAGGCATAGTGGTGCATACCTGTAATCCCAGCACTCAGGAGGCTGAAGCAGGAGGATCACTATGAGTTCAAGGCCAGCCTGAACTACGTAGCAATACCATGTCTCAAAAAAAAAAAAAAAGAAAGAAAGAAAAGAAAAAAGAAAACATTAGTCCAATATTGAATATTAATAGTATTAGTGGGAATGAACATGCATGTCTTGTTCTTGATTTTAGAAGAAATGGCTGTCTTTCGCCAATAAATATAACCATAGTTGTGGGCATTTCAGTGATGCCTATTATATCAAAAGAGATACCCTCTAAGCCTGGTTTGTTGTGAGTTTTAACTTAGAGGAATGTCAGAGTGCCTACTTTTCTCCTGTGGCTGGAGTCAGTGTGCTCTTACTTTGCTGATGATATGGAGATCTGTGCTTTATATGCTCCGTGGACCTGCAGTGTCGTTGCTGCTGTTGATGTTTATGAGATGCCATGGTCTGGTTTTGGTTTTAGTGTAATGGTCTCATAGAATGATAGGGAAGTTTTATTTTTATTTTTGGAAGTTTGAAAAAGTAATATTAATTTGTTTTCTAACATATGATGGATTTGGATTTCTCTAATAGCCAGAGGTGCTGGGATCCCATCTTACCACAGAAAAAATGGCTATTATCAAGAAATCAAATAACAAGTGCTGGTGGGAATGCAGGGAAAAGGGTACTCTTCTACACTGTTGGTGGGAATGTAAACTAGTGTAACCACCATCAAAATCAATGTGGAGACTCCTCAAAAAACTAAAAGTAGAAATTCCATTTGACTCAGCTTTTACCTTCTAGGTTTCTTCCCTAAAGAGTTAAAGACATCCTATTACAGTGATACACGCATACCCATGTTTAGACCAGCACAATTCTCAATAGCTGAATCCTGGAAACAGCCTAGATGTTCATCAACAGATAAAGAAAACGCTATTTACATTAATTGAGTAGTGTTCTGCTACAATAGGGCTAAATATGAGTCATTTGTAGGGAAATGAATGAACTTTGAGACCATAATGTTAAGTGAAATGAATCAGACATGCAAGCTTAAATATCGTGTGGTTTCTCATGCATGAAACTCAAAATATAAATAAAGAGCAAAATAAAAGATAAATAACAGGAAAGAAGGGGCCAGATCTTTCCTAAATGGGAAGGGGGACCAAGAGTTGGAGAGAGGGAAAAGGAAGGGAGGGGAAAAGGATGACATATTGTGTCCATGTGCCAACTGCCCACCAGGAATGTGATCATTAGGTACTGCAAACATGTGCTAACAAAAATAAAAATTAAAAAATATAGGGATATTCAACAGTGAAGTCATTTCAGCCTGGGTTCATATAATGATAGTTTTTTAATGACAAATTCCATGTCTCTGTTGTAAGTTAACTCAGGTTTTCTATTTCTTCTTGATTAGTTTTGACAATTTGTGTCTGTCTATAATTTGGTTCATTTTAGCATTTCCTTGTCATTATTTTTATTTTTGTAAATTTAGTAGTAATAGCCCCTCTTTCACTACTTATTTTATTTTATTTTTTTCTACTACCAATTTTAGTAATTTAATGTTGATCTCTTTTTTTCTTGGTCAATGTAAGTAAAATTTTGTAAATGTAGTTGATCTTCCCAATAAAACCTCAATTTTCAGTTTTATTTATAATTTCTTTTGTTTCTATTTTGCGTTTCACAAATCTCTAATCTTATTTCCTTTATTCTCCTTGTTTTAAGTATAGCTTGCTTTTCTGTTTCTAGTTGTTTTCTAGAACAATGATGTTTATTAATTTGAAAACTTTACCTCTAATGCCTGAGTTTGTAAGAGATAGGGTGGAGTATGTTTCAACATGTGCTCAATTCATCCTTACCTACCAGGTAACCACACTAACAATTCTTTACATAAAATATTCCATGCTGTCTACTACCTAGTATACTCAGCATATATGACATATACATCATATGCACAGAAGTATCATTTATCCCATAGAGAGTAGAAACACATTCAACGAGGTGACAGATTTTAGTCTATGAAAGCTGCTGAAGAAGGTACCAGGTTAGACAGTATTGGAGACCACTATGAAGCGGCTCTGAGCAGGATTTAAAACCAACTAATTGGCTTTCTATTTATCTGTGAGCCTGGCCAAGGCCTAGGCCCCTTGCCTGGCAATGGGAGCTGATTCATAGTAATTGAACCTCTATGAATCACTGGTCCTGGTGGAGGTCTGTAGTGACCTGTGATGTCAGAGATATCTCAAAAAGCAAGCTAAGTTTGCTGCTGCCGACACCTGGCTCAGACTCAGTAAATAGATAGAGACTACACCTGCAGTCCTGTTCCCACCATAAATGTCATCATGGAGATAAGACAGTTCTCCTTAACTGGCACAATTTACTACTTGGAGAAGTCTTTGAAGTGACTCCCAAGGTCCTGCTCATTTCCCACGCTTTCCTCAGTAACCCCTCTCTTTGTCTGCTTTGATAATAAATATGGGCAATGTAGAGAGGCTCTTTGTCTTAGCCCTCATGATAGCCATAGAGTCAAGAATTCTGCAGGGGCTTTGATCCTCCTGGAGCCCTAAAATCATATCACTTGTCTCATTTATTTAAACCTTTGCCATACACTCATTTGGGAGATGGGGGATCTAGGCTGCATCCCCAATAGGACAGCATACTCCCTCTCTCAGTGGATTCAATATGCTGGTTTTCTCCCTGGCACCTGATCAGATCTGTTTCTCTGCTTCATTTCAGATGTTGTAGCTGGCTCAGCTTTAGGGACCATGTTGAATGAACAGTAACTCATGTCTTTCATCTCTATACTTACACACAACAAAGCATAACACTTGTATTGGAAGCAGCTTGCAGTAACTGTGTGAAGGATGAATATATTTGTATTTCTCATATTACATTAACTCATCAGTATAACCTAAATGTCAGGTAACATAGCTTGTATTATTTAAAATGTTCTTTCTTACTTTCTTCATGTTGCTTTAAAATATTATCTAGTGTAAATTTTGAGTGCAATTGCTATGCAATTTCTCCTACTATATGTTTTAGATATATAAAAGATTTCTACTATATGTCAAAGAGACTACTTAAGCATTTACTATGGGCAGGTAAAGGACAATGAGTGCAGATAGCACAGACTGTGGTAACTGAGCAGTATGAGAACATAACTACTGCTTCCAAACATCTCAGTTATGCTAAGGAATGTGCTTTCCTGCATAGCACTGACTAAACCACTAATAACCAAAAAATATATATATATATATATCAAAATCAAACAACACAAAGCCAATAAAAAGCCCACAGCAAACTTTGAACCACAAAAGAATTTTAACAACACTCAGAAATTTCCAGTTCTAATACCTGGCACACCACAGCTAGCTGCATAATGCAAGATAAGTCCTATGATTCTCTGAAAATCTTATGTAAGATTAACAAATATCTAACCCATGAAAACTCTTCAAATGGAAATATTTTATAAACTATTCACTAACTTTTCCCAGCATATTATATACATCTGCCCACTTATCCATTTTATAAGCACTTATTATGCAAAAATCTTATTTTACTATGCAAAATTCTGTCTTGATACTGAAAACTCAGAAATTAAAAAAATTATGGTCTATGTAGGAGCTTTCTGTCCCAAAAGAGATCTGTCAGTTATGACAGAGCACAGGACTGTGCTGCAGAAACACCCAGGAAACAGGGAAATCACCCAGGAAAGGATTTATGGAGGGACACAGAGCCTGGCTTGTGGCAACGAGGGGACAATTTCCAGAGGCCTGCACTGGTTCTTGACAGAGGTCTTGAAGGGCATCAGGCAAATGAGGTGAGAAAACTTTTTCCAAACAGTGGAGTCACATGCAACACAAAAAGCACGGACTTGCAACCAGCCTGAAAGCCTTGAAGAAGAGGAGAGCTAGGGATGGCCAGAGTCCAGGATGCTCCGAGCGCTGGAGGTGATGCAGTGTCTGACCACAACCACCAATGACATGAAGCATTACTTCATTTCCACATATGTGTCAGAGAGGAGAGGAAGGCTGGCTCACTTTTAAGTGACCACATTCTAGTGCAGGCATATTCTCTATTCATGAGACTTCACTGAAAATGTCAGAAACTGCAAGGTTTCCATCATGCTGAACTCACGTGAAAACCAGTGCCCTGGAGGGAAGACCCTGCTGAAGTTCCTGTGATTGGCTTGGCCCGTGTACCTGTCACTGAAGGAGCGGTGACTCTGGGGAGGTTGCAGAGTCTGTCACTCATGTTGGAAGCTACTCCATGCTCCCACAGAGTCCACAGGAGTCACAGGGAAGAAGCCATAAATAAGGATTCAGGAGCGAGTTCCCTAAAACTTCTGCAGTGTGTCAGTGTCCTTCTAAGGGAGAGACCATGAGGTAGAGGCCTTTCTTCCCATTCTGCTAGAGAGTCCCATGGGCTCTTCCAGGAGGGGTCCAGTATATCCTGCCTGGAAAAGCGGGTTGGCTAGAGAGTTCTGCAGGGGTAACAGGACCTCATCTCAAAACACGCATGATCTTGTGCACTGTGGAGAGAATGTGACGAAACAGTTGACACAGAGAACATCTGGTGATAACTGACTATATTTGTTAGGGAAGTAACATTTTAATAACATTTTATAATAATTTGGGGCACTCTAATACTGAAACTTGACAGATGATTTCCTAAATTTGTTATCTTGTGCAATATTAAAATGTATTGATCTACCTTGCCTTTCGAATGGATTTAATGACATCAGGCATCTCATACTTCCAAAAATATCACTTTGTCAAGTTGTCTAGAATTTCCATAAGCTGTCTCATGTCACTGTGCCATATAAAAAGTTGTATCCATTAACATCATCATTGATTTCATGAGAAAAAGTGTTAAGTATTAGGAAACTGCCAAGTTCACAGTGGGCAACACTGCTTTTACAAACTTCTATCTTGCTCAAAACCAAACTACAGCCTAGCTCAGAAGGCTGCCACAGATCCACGGCAATATGCCAGGGTGTTCTAGGTACCCACTGTAAGTCTCTGCCTTGTCTCTTCCTTACCCTGACACAGGCAGATGAAGGGACCCTGACCTCTCTCCTGCAAAGCTAAGAGAAGGTTCTACCTCTATTACTAGGCAAAGCTTCTTGCCCGCTGACCCATCTTTCTGGTCTAAGAATTTTACCACGTGCCCCAGCAGATCTGAAAGCTTGTGGCGATGAACATGATCTCGATTTTCCTTTGAGATCTCAACCCCTATAAAAGGGGTTAGTATATTTTCCCAAAGGCCCAAGCACTTACACATAATAATCACATAAAAATAGTTAGAGAAACAGTAACAAGAGAGGATTATTCTGCTATACCTGGTATTATTTCTAATTTTGGTTTTCTACCAAGCATGAAAACAGTACTGTGTTATGGTGGTTGGGGCCACACCATGCAGAGTAGATTGCCATGGGTAAATTCATTCATTTTATAAACCAAAGTCAAGAAAGAATGAGAATTTTTTTAAAAAGAAAAAAAAGTCATTGTTAATTGGGGTTCTATATGCCTCACTTACTTGTATGTCAAATTCTTTTTCTCTGCCAGGAAAATTTTCTGACACAATGTCTGTAAGGATGTTTTTAATGTCATTTGTAGTATCTCCTGCTTGTTCACTGACTCCAATTAATCTTAAGTTATTTTTCTTTGTCTTCAAGCAACTGCTGGTTTAATATCTCATGATCCCTTGTTAGTTTTGAAGAATCTTTCTTTTCCTGGTCATTAACTGTGAGCCTGTCTTCAGTATCTGAGATCCTGTCCTCACATTGGCTTAATCTGCTTTGAATACTTTCAATAGAGTTTCTATTCTCCTGGATATCTACTTGAATCTGCCTTATGGAATCCATTTGCTTCCTATGTTGTCCTTCCATATTTTGCTGAAGCTTGTTTATTTATTTTATTTTATTTTATTTTATTTGTATCTGCTCTAACATCACTAAGCATGGTGTATATTTTGGTAATCTCTGTGGTTATTTGAAAGATTATTTCTGATTTCATTTTTTCCAAAGCCTCATTCAACTGCAAAACTCTCTTTCAAAATAGAGGGAGAAACAAAATACTTCCATGATAAGGAACAGTTGAGGAAATTCATGACCACTAAACCAGCACTCCAAAATATTTTGAAGGACATTTTAGAAAGGGATGGTAAGTACCACAACTCTACAAACCCCAATAGAAGGAATCCACCAGGAAAAAAGAAAATAACATGATAAAGATAAGTCAATACGTATCAGTTTTAACCATCAATGTTAATGGTCTTAATTCATAAGTCAAAAGACATAGAATGGCAGAATGGATCAAGAAGTAAGATCTAACAACATGCTGCATACAAGAAATACATTTAATTTAAAAAGATACTCATAGACTGAAAATCAAACAATGGAAAACAATACTCCATGCAACAGGAGTCCAGAAAAAACAGAGGTGGCTATTCTATTTGCAGATAAAGTTAATTTTAAGCTAAGACTGATTAAGAGAGACAAAGAAGGTCATTATATATTGGTAAGGGAACAATTTAAGAGGAAGAGATAATAATGCAATAAACATTAGTCCACCCAGTTATATAAAACAATTATTAATCGACATGAAAAATCAAGTAAGCCTTAATACAACTGTATTGGGAGACCTCAATACATTGCTGTCACAAAAAGATAGGTGTGGAGTTCTTGGGATCCTTTGGGTAGAGTATCATGTCATCTGAAACAAAATCTATGTATATAAAAAATCAGTTGTGACAGAGAAAAAGAATTTTGAGTAAAATGTAAGTTTTTCAGGGTCACCTTCAGATTTTATTTTTAATGTGAAATGTTCATTTGAAAACAACTGTGTTAACAATTAGTTAGATAATGTTTCATGTCTGTATTTTTTGCCTTAAATAATTTTCGGGAATATCCAATATGCTGATGATTGTTGTTTTGTTGGTTGGGTGAAATTGTTCTGTTTTGATTTCTTGTTCTCTTTTTGTCTTAAAAAAAAAAAAGTCTCCATACTTGCAAGTTACTTTGCCCAAAGTGCTGTTTTGGGAGAATTAATACAACATATTTTGTGATGCAAAGGCCAAAAAAAAATGTGAGGGTACTATGTTCATCACACTTATTAGGAAACACTACAAATATGCAGAGAAAGGAACTCTGAACAGACCTCAGAAAAAAATCATGTAAATCAAAGGAATAACTTTCGAGGCAAAAATGCTTATCAAAAATTTTTTTTAAAATGCCGAAGTAAGTCAAATGTTTCTTTTTAAAAAATGAACATGGGTGGACTTAAGAGAGCTCCCAGGCTGTTCCTCAAATATGTCGTGGACCTTCATGTTTGACTTCTATCACAGCCATCGCTTTCCGGGCAGCCTGAGAGGAGTAGAAGGAGATCGTGTGCTCTCATTTGGGACTAGACATAGCTGACAGAGAGCCTGTGTGCGGGGAATTTGGGATGCTCTTCTGAAAAAACCGAAATGCACCATAATAAAAATATACCAGATGTCCACAAGGACTATGAAATGTATCATGAAGTGGTGCAGGATAAAGCCCTTCATGTGGTTTTTTATTCAAAAGAGGTAAATTGAGTGTGATAGCTAAAATGATGTGACCAGTGCACACAGAGGAATTCTCACTTATTCTGATCTGACATTCCACGTTATTTTTAGGGATATCTTGACTTAGTACCCTACGGGAGATGTATATTATAATGTATTTTGGGGCATACATGAGTGTTTACATTTTCCAGAGAAAAAGAATCTTCCTGGTTTTCTTCAAAATAAATGTAACTCTGAGTTATGAAACACACACTGCAGAAACTCAACAGAAACATTACTGCAATCCACCTGCCTTCTCCAAACAATGCAATCTCTCAACTTTGATATTGATTAGTATCTTGATCTATAAGGCACCTACCAGTAAACTACTAAGAATGAATGAATTCTCCGCAGTCTGCCTGCTCAGACAAAAGCTATGATTTATTTGAATTTGTTCCACCCACAGCGGCAAAGCCCACGCTTGTGTATTGCACTCATTGACTCTCAGGTTTTGTAACAAAGGGAAGACATTTAAATAAATTTTACACTAATCAAACCAGAAACAAATTTGGAGGAAATGTACTTAGACAAAGATGAAGGCACAAGGCAGGAGTCTTTCTCTGACTGTACGAATGGACGTAAAGAGCAGACTGTCCTGGAAGGCTGTTCCAGGCGGCACCCTCGGCATGTGCCAGACAGTGAGTCCTTCCTGCTCAGCGCCTTCTGTCGGGACGACACCGCCCCGGGAGCATGCAGAGGTGACAGTGCGCCTCACCCACTGCCTCTGGGCCAGCTGTTACAAAAGCACGGATGTGTCATTTTGATCCCCGAATTATTTTCGAGTTTCAGTTTTACTGGATTCTAGTTAGCTCTGTGCCTGCTTCTGTTACAAAGCTACAACTGTGAATGACTGATCACAGATCTAACAAAATCTTCCGACTTTCTGCCAGGCAGCACACGTCTGGAAGTAGCACATCCCACAGTGACGAGGACTCCACCCTCAGAGGCCCGCTTACGGCCACACCAGAAAGGAAAGCAGTAGCACCCTCCAGGTCTCTCACTGCACAGTCATCGCTTCTCGGCCGTTTCTCTCTCCTCCCTGCCTTAGCTCTGAGCTCTGCAGG
>RJWM01027387.1:0-27362 GCA_004363535.1 Dasyprocta punctata
CTGAAGGACTTTTTAAAAATTTTAAACAGAAGAAAAGTAAGAAATTAAAGTAAAACAATTTCACAACCAGCCAATAGGAGAGTAACAATAATCAGCACATTGCATATTGTTATATTCACAGCAGTTATTTAGGGTATAAGAATATAGACATGAAACATTGTCCAGAAAATTATTAACACAAAACTTTTGCCTCAGTGAATCAAGAGAAACCAGTTATATGACTATCTTATTTGCTGTGATTGTTCTGTTGTTTTCAAATAAACATTTCATATTAAAAATGAAATCTAAAGATGACCCTGTGAAAACTACTTTTCACTGAAAATTCTTTTTCTTTAAATGTTCTAACTAATTTTTTTATATACATAGATTTTCTTTCAGTTCGTCACACAAGTGCAACAATGCGATGGTTACATATGTGTGACTTATTTAGTTCACTGAGGAGTATATTTTAAATACTCATCCATTTAAGAGTGAAAGTGTCTCGTTTATTGTTCTTTATAGCTGAGTAGTATCCCATTATATAGAAATACCACATCTTTTTTGTCCATTCATCAGTCGAGGGGCATTTAGGTTGTTTCCAAGATCTAGCTATTATGAACTAGGCAGCTATAAACGTAGGTGCACATATATTGCTGTGGTAGGATGTTTTTAATTCTTTTGGGCAGATACCCAGAAGGGGAATAGCTGGGTCAAATGGGACCTTCAATCCTAGCTTTCTGAGGAATTTCCGCGCAGACTTCCACATTGTTTGCACCAGCCTGCATTCCCACCAAGAGTGGAGAAGGGTTCCTTTTCTCCACAGCCCCTCCAGCATTTGTTATTGGTTGACTTCTTAATCTTAGCCATTCTTTATGGGGGGAGGTGGAATCTCAGTGTTACTTTGATTTGCATCTCTCGAATGGCCAGTGCTGTTGAACATTTTTTCACATATTTGTTTGCTATTTTTACTTCCGCATCTGAGAACTGTGTGTTCGTGTCAGATGCCCATTTTTGGACTGGGTCTTTAAATCTTGGAGGACTGATTTTTTAAAGTCCTTTATAAGTTCTCGATATCAATTCTTTACCTGAGGGACAGCTGGCAAATGTTTTCTCCCAGATTGTGGGTAGTCTTTGCACATTGTTGGTGGTTTCTCTTGCTGTGCAAAAGCTTTTCAGTAGGATGAGATCCCATTTGTTGATTCTTTGCAATAGTTCTTGTACAGTCTGGTAGCCAGACTACATCAATGTCTTCATGAGTTTTTAGCCACTCTATCTTCCAGCAGATTTAAAGTTTCTGTTTTGTTGTTGAGATCTTTAATACATTTAGATTTTAACTTAGTACAAGGTGAAAGATATGGGTCCAATCTTAGTCTTTGGCATGTGGAAAGCCAGTTTTTCCAACAGCATTTATTAAAAAGGCTATCTTTCTTCCAGTGAATGTGTTTGGCACCTTTGACAAAGATAAGGCAACTTAGTGTGTCTGGAGTTGTTTCTAGATCTTCTAATCTACTGCATTGATTCTTGGGTCTGTATTTTTTTGCCAGTACCACATTGTTTATACCACAGTAGTTTTATAGTATAGTTTGAGGCCCGGAATTGTGATGCCCCCAGTCTTGTCTTTGTTGCCCAGGATCTCTTTTGCTGTGCTAGGTCTCTTCTTGTTCCAGATGAATTTTAGGATTGTTTTCTCTAATTCTGTAAGATATATTATTGGTATTTTGATTGGGATTGCATTGAATCTGTATAACACTTTTGGAAGTATGGTCATTTTGACTATATTGATTCTTCCCACCCAACTGCATGGGATATCTCTCCATCTACTAATATCCTCTTCAATCTCCTTTTTCAGAGTATTATAGTTTTCAGTATAGAGGTCTTTCACATCTTTTGTTAGATTAATTCCTAAATATTTCATTTTTTGAGTGCCATTGTAAAAGGTGTTGCTTCCCTAATTTCTCTCTCAGCGAGATTGTTATTTGTGTACAAAAATGTTATTGATTTTTGAGTATTGACTTTGTAATCAACTACCTTGCTAAATTGGTTTATTAAATCTAAAAGTCTCTTGGTGGAATTTTTGGGGACGTCTCAGAAAAGTATCATGTCATCTGCAAATAATGCTAGTATAACTTCTTCCTTTTCTGTCTTTATTCTTTCTATTTCTTTCTCTTGTCTAATTGCTCTGGCTAAAGTTTCCAGAACTATGTCGAATAAGAGTGGAGAGAGTGGACATCCTGGTCTTGTTCCTGATTTTAGAGTGAAAGATTTCAGTTTTTGTCCATTTAGTATGATGTTGGCTATCGGTTTGTCATAGATAGCTTTTATCAGATTGAAATAGAGACCATATATTCCAATTTTCTGTAGAGTTTTTTTTTTATCATGAATGGGTGCCGGACTTTGTCAAAAGCTATTTCTGCATCTATTGAGATAATTATATGAATTCTATCCTTGGCTCTGTTAATATGATGTATTACATTTATGAATTTACATATGTTGAACCATCCCTGCATCCCTGGGATAAATCCCACTTGATCATGGTGTACAATCTTTTTAATGATTTGCTGCAGTCTATTTGCTGGTATCTTATTAAGAATTTTTACATCAATGTTCATGAGGGAGATTGGCCTGTAATTCTCTTTCTTATTTTGGATCCTTCTCTGGTTTTGGAATCAGAGCTGAAGGACTTTATATTAAGTGAAATAAGCCAGGTACAGACACTGTCTTCACTCTTATATGAGAGGTGGGAAAGTTTATCCCATAGAAATAGGGAGAGAAGCGAGCCCACCATGGGATGAGAGGGAGATTGAGATTGCAGTTGGAGGATGGAAAATAGTATGAAAAAAAAAAAAAAACAATGAGAAAAACAAAGATCTAATGTTCTGTAGCTCAGCATGGAGACTGTTTTTGAAGCAAGGTCCTGAGTTGGATTCCCGGTGCCCAAAAAAGCGAAAAAAAGAGCAACGACAACAACAACAAAAACAACAATAACAACAAACCAAACGGAGCTCTAAAATACAAGCAAACAAAGAAAAAACCTAAAACAGTTAAAAAATCCTAAAGCAACCATGTAACCATGGTGAAAGATTAACAATTAAATGGCAAATACGGAGGCACACAGGAAATACGGTCTCATATTGCTGGGTCTTTTCCTCATGTAGAAGATGCTCAGTGATGATTTGGGAAGGGAAACAGCAGCGAGGCGTCAGGACATAGCGGGGCATCTGCCCACCAGGCGGCGGTAGCACAGCTCCAGTTGTGATTACCAACTTTCTGTAGATATTTTAAAGTGTCCTTCAGAGATATATTGCCCGTGGATGAACTCACATGCCTACAGCAGGGATCTGGAAACCTTTTTAAACAGCTCCAATTAAAAGCATCTTTTTGTACCTGATGTGTTATTTTGGATTGATCGCTTGTTTTCCTGAGACTAATTTAGCAGTACTAAATGAGGATATGAAGTATTGACCACATAAACTAGAGTTCCATGCTTTCTTCTTTGTTTTCCATGACAGGGTCTCGCTATGCTGCTCAAGTTGACCTTGAACTCCTGCACTCCGTCTATCATCCTGCCTCAGTGTCCTGAGTAGTTTGGACTACACATATGCTTCACTGTACTCAGCTGAATGGACTTTAATAAGAAAAAGATAATAGAATATTTATAAGGTTCTAGCCTGAAGGCAGCATGCATAAAAGGATCCAAACATATCATTGATAATTATCAAATGTGTTTTTAAATTTAATTTAGTTAATTTTATTTACTCATTTTTATTTTAAAGAGTATCCTCTCTCTCTCTCTCTCTCTCTCTCTCTCTCTCTCTCTCTTTCTCTCTCTCTCTCTTTCTGTTTCTCCTCCCAGTCACTGTAGCCACATGGATCCGCAAAATGACACATGGACTTCAGAATTTCTTCTTCTGGGATTTTCAGAGGAAACTCAATTGCAGCCTGTCTTCTTTGGGCTTTTCCTCTCCATGTACCTCACCACCGTGACTGGGAACCTGCTCATCATCCTGGCTACCATCTCACACTCCCACTTACACATGCCCATGTACTTCTTCCTCTCTAATCTGTCTTTTTCTGACATCTGTCTCACTTCCCCTACTCTCCCCAAGACGCTGGAGAATATGCAGACACAGAGAAAGATCATAAGTTATGCAGGCTGTATCACACAGATGTACTTTTTCATACTCTTTGCAAGCTTGGAAAACTTTCTCCTGGCTGTGATGGCCTATGACCGGTTTGTGGCCATCTGTCACCCCCTACACTACACAGCCATCATGAACCCTTCCTTCTGTGGCCTGATGGTTGTGGCATCTTGGATCATGAGCATCCTGCATGCCCTGTTACAGGGCTTAATGGTGCTGCCTCTTTCCCTCTGTGGAGACTTGGAAATACCACACTTTTTCTGTGAACTTAATCAAGTAGTCCAGCTTGCATGTTCTGACACTTTCCTAATGACCTGGTGATGTATTTTACATCTGTGTTGCTGGGGCATTATTTTGTCTTATGCAAAGACAATTTCTTCCATACTTGCAATTTCATCACCTCAGGGGAGGCACAAAGCATTTTCTACCTGCACATCTCACCTCTCAGTGGTCTTCCTGTTCTATTGTACAATCCTAGGAGTGTACTTTAATTTGGCTGCATCTCACAGATCACACTCAAATGCAACAGTCTCAGTGCTGTAAGAAATTAGGCCCCCAAATTCAAAGACCCAATCCACATGTGAAATGAACACACACTCCTAAGATGAAGAAATACAAACAGTAAAAAAAAATATGTGAGAAAAGGTTTAACATCACTGCTTATTCGAGAGATGGAAATTAAAACAACACTGAGATTCCATCTCATGTCAGAAAGAATGGCCATCTTCAAGATATTAACCAATAACAAAAGCTGGAAGGGGTGTGGGGAAAAAGAAATCCTTCTCCATTGTTGGTGGGAGTGTAGACTGGTGCAACCACTGCGGAAATCAGTGTGGAGATTCCTCAGAAAACTAGGATTAGAGGTTCCATTCCATCCAACTGTTCCCCTTCTGGGTATTTTTCCAGAAGAATTAAAATCATCATCCACAGTGCTATATGTGCACTTATGTTTATAGCAGCACAATTTGTAAAGCTAGATCTTGGAAACAACCTAAATCCCCATCAACCAAAGAATGAATAAAAAAATATGTGGTATATTTGTTTAATGAAACACTACTCCGCCATAAAGGACAAACTGGGGACTTCTATAGGTGAATGAATGCAACTCGAGACCATATTAATAAGTGAAATAAATCAGGCTCACATGTGTAAACATCATATGGTCTCCTTAGTATAAGAATCTGAAAGTGTAAACAGGATCCAGAATGTACAACAGATATTGTGAAATGGGAAGAAACTGTTCAAAGGAAAGAGAAACTGGGATGGATTCAAGCAGAAATAAAAGAAGGGGAAAGGAAAATCATACATGTGTTTATATATTACTTAAAATAGTTACTCTAATAATTCTTACTGGTTCATTGAAAAGAAAGGTTTCTAATTATATTGCTTGATCAAATTTTCATGGCTGTATTTTTAATTAGAGCAACTACCTTGAAGATAACCGCACGTAATGTATTAACCATTATTACTCTATTATTTGCTTTGAAATTTCATATCATTGTTTTTAATTTTTTTCTCTTTAAAATCAAAAAACTTAGACACTCATATTTTTTAAGATGTTTATTCACTTGTGCATTTATTTTAGTCCATGTTTATAGTACATAATGTTTTCATTCCTTGTGAGGTGTTGGTACATGTACGCAACACATCCTAATTGTTTCTTTCATATGATTTTCCTCCCAACCCTGCATCTTCCCTCACAGATTTTCTTATATGATAAATTTGCATAATTATTTTTAGTTCCAAGAATAGTTTTCTCCATAGAAATAGCAAAACTCATGAATATTTCTGAGGGACAAAACTGAGGAACAAAACCATTGGTGTGACACATGATACTTGAGAAGGAATTGTTTTTAAGGCTTTCAAGATTTTACTCTTTTCTTTTCTTTTTTTTATTTTAGCGAAAAAAAACAGAAAAAAAGACATATAAAACAAAAACAACAAGCAAAAAAGACAAACAAACGACTAGAGTAAATACACTACAGTAACATTGCAGGTTTACAAAACAGGATGACAGAAACTTGACAATGGTTGCAATATTGCGTATCGTTACCTTTAAAATGGTTACTTGCATTAACAGATATAGACATGTAAAATTAATCTAATCATATAAGCATTAACTGTTCTTTCTCAACAACGAATAGATTCAACAGTGTGTTTATTATAATTATCTTACATATACATATATACAGGTTTTTATCTTTTCCTCTTCCCTTTTCTCTTTCCGCCTTTTCCCTTCCCAGTTACTCTTAAACTTTGAGCTGTTCTTCACCCTTACGTAGTATTTATTACAGATTTTGGATCATATATACTTTTCTGTTTCTTACACTAGGGAGACAATACGGTATTTACACATGTGGGTTTGATTTATCTCACTTACGAGTATGGTCTCAAGTCGTGACCATTTACTTACAAAAGTCTCAATGCAATCTTTCTTAATTCTTTTTTTTTTTTTGAGGTACGTATGCCAGGAGTACTTGATAATTCCATGTATATAGGAGTGTTGTACTTTCATTGAATAAGTTTACTTCTTTAGCAATATATTTAAGAAATTCTTGCATGTTCATAACTGTTTGCTCTTTTCAATAATATAATGATAAATAAACAAGTAAATAAATAATTTTGCATTGATCCCTGAGGAAGGAAAGAATGAAATTCACATTGTTTTATGATATAAATGTCAATTTTTATATGTTTCTGATGTAGCATTGGGAAAACCACTGGGAAGTATAGAAAATGATGCAGGAAAAAAATATTAAATCTTATAAAGAATGGAAAGCCTAAGAACAATGTTACATATTTTATGAAGAGCAAGAAGAGGGTCATTTGAAGGCTCCAAACAAAAGAAAAATGACATAAAGATAGAAAAGTTAATAATAGTGTCCTGATTATTATAGATTGTATACATGTTGACTTACTATGTTGTGTCCCATAATATTTACTAGATATCAACTAAAAAGACAAAAAATAATTTAAAAGTAGGAAAATGTGATAGAATACACTGGGAAGTTAACAAATTATTTTTCTGGAAAAAGGAATTACTTAAATTAATCAGAGAAACTGATATTGAAGAAATACAAATTACAAGAAATACAAAGAAGGAGCCAGTTCTACTGTGACAAACTGACCAAAGAGTCATGATTCCTAGCTCCAAGAAGTTGAACCCTGCAATCCTGCTCACTTTCTCAGCCTTAGTCCAATTGTCACCTTTCTACTTTCACTCCCAAGCTGTCTTCTCAGAGCTCTCTTGATGTCTTTATTCCTTAGACTGTAGATGAATGGGTTCAGCATGGGTGTGACAACTATGTACATCATGGAGGCTGTTGCAGTTGAGTGTGCATTGTGTGTTATGGCAGAACTAAAGTACACACCAATGCAAGTACAATAAAATAAAGAGACCACAGAGAGGTGAGATGCACAGGTAGAAAATGCTTTATGCCTCCCCTGAACTGAAGAGATTGCACGAATGGAAGAAATAATCTTAGAATAAGAGTAAATGATGCCAGCAAGGGGACCAATGAGCAATATGACAGCTGCAAAATATATCACTGCATCATTCAGAAAGGTGTCAGAGCAGGCACGATGGACCACTTGATTAAGTTCACAGATAAAGTGCGGGATCTCCACGTCTGTACAAAAGGACAGTCGCAGCACCAGTAAGCTCTGTAGCAAGGCATGCAGGGCGCTGAGGATACTGGACACCAGAACCATCAACACACAAAGCTGAGGGCTCATAATGACTCTGTAGTGCAGTGGGTGACAGATGGCCACGAAGCGGTCATAGGCCATCACAGCCAGGAGGAAGTCGTCTAACACTGCGAATAGCAACAAAAAACACATCTGGGCAATGCAGCCTATGTAACTAATAGCCTTGCTCTGAGTCTGAATGTTCACCAGCATCTTTGGGATGCTTGTGGAGGTGAAGCAGATGTCTACAAGGGACAAGATAGAGAGGAAGAAGTACATGGGTGTGTGCAGGTGGGAGTCTGAGACGATGGCCAGGATGATGAGCAGGTTCCCAAGGACAGTGATCAGGTACATGGAGAGGAAAAGTCCGTATATGAGAAACTGCAGTTCCATTGCCTCTGAAAATCCCAGAAGAATAAATTCTGAAATTTGCGTGTTATTTCTTGGTTCCATGTGGTGAACATGACTACCAAAAAGGAGAAAAACAACATTACCAACATTGACATAATCAGATAAACTCAGACAGTTGAAATCCCACAATTTAAATTTTTAACCAAGAAATTTCCTGGTGTGCTTTGCAATGGACATGTTCTTCTTTACTGGATTTACACATTCCATCTAATTGTTCATATCCATCCTCAGCCCTTTCCTCTTCAGTTCATTATCCTACACTATTGTGATTATATTTTCCATGCAGTTAAGGAATATATACTTGGTGCCAACAATGCCTCAGTTGTAGCATTCAGCTACAGCTGTAGATGTGTCTGGGGGTAATGATGCCAAGAGGATGCGAAAATAAAGAAAATAGATGAAAGCTGAGATCAGGTGGAGCCCTCTGTCTGGGTGGGAGGAAAGGAATTGCTCAACCACTGTAGCATGCTTATTTATACACTTAGTAAAATAATGTCATGTGACACACCTTTGCCTAGCAACCCATTGCTTGGATTACCTTGGGGCTTGGTGTGCTCTGGGCTGGAGTGGCCTATTCACATGGCTCTTCTGAGGCACTCTTCATTCTTGGCCCAGCAGTGTGATAGATCTCCATCTTTAGCCACTTCCAACACTCAGGCACTGTAGAAAAATGGTCATAAAGTGTTGAAAATAAAAGACCTCAAAATCTACCAGGGGGAAAGAATATAAGAATATAATGAACTTAGTCAGATGATGAGAAGTACTAAATAGAATAAAAAACTGCGAAGTGGGATAGGGGAAAGGAGAAATGGAAGAAAGAAAAAGATTATATGTGTGTAGGCAGTCACATATAACTGTATGTATGTATAAGTGTGCAAAATAGATAACTATAAAACTAATTCTCTGTTCATCAGAAAGAATAGCTTGTGTTGTCATTGTTTGATTGTCTGATCATTTTTATGGCTAACTCTCATAACTTGAACAACTACTTCTAAGATAACAATATGTCATATATAAACTAGAATTGATTTCTTACATTTTTTGAAATTCTGTATTATTTATATCCTTTAATCTGTTTTGCTTTTTAAAATTAAAAAAAGTAAAACTGGGAATAAGGAAAGCATGGAAAGGATGATGAGTACTATTTTTGTGGGGTTTCTGACAAGAGCAGTACACAAGGCAACATTTGATTAGAGAATGTAAATTACACAAGGTATAGTTTCCAAAGTTAACTGTAGGTAGGGTGTCTGAAAGGAGGCAAAGACAGGGCAGTGATCCTGAGGAAAGCCCTTGTTTCAGATATTTAAGTATAAAAAGAAGGCTGTATGCCAGAGGGGAATGACCTACAGGGAGCGCGGTGAGAGGATGCCAGGGAAAGTGGATGAGGATGAGGACTCATTGCTACTGCTGAAATTTATATATATTGAAAACTCCCCTCATTCACATGCTTTTCCTCCAGTTTTATTTTCCTGCAAAGCCTTTTCCTTAGACAGAACACACTTTTCCTTAGTTCCATTTGCTCGTGATCATGCAGGCATCTAAATTCTGACCTGCATTGAGGAATGTATGACCTTAGGTAACCTTACTCTGAGGACACCTTACTCCCCACAAAACAGACACACGTGTACACACACACATGCACACACACAAGGAGGCCAGCAGATACACACATACAGCATTATGGCCTCCTAAATTCGCCCCAAACTGATTAGGAAAAGAATGAATACAAAGGAAGCTGTGAGCATCAGATTATGTTTCCCCTAACAATACAGACAGAATTCTCTAATTTCAGATGGCAGAATTTCTATGAAGAGGTAAGGTTGATGGTTGGTGAACTTTATCTGGCCATCTCATGCCTTTATTTGGAGAAACATGAAAGGCATCTGCTCATTCATCGAAGGTGGGCTGAAATGGGCAAGACAGATTAAAAAATAATTAATACAGTCAAAGAATTACTGAGAGATTGTGATGCAGTGGGCACTACGTTGACTTGATGGGCACTCCAAACCTAGCTTTATCTCTTTCATGTGCACAATGAGTAACGAAGTAGCAAAAATCCATTATTTGAAAGAGAAAGGAGAGATGCTTACACATTGAGAAGACTTTTAGATTTAACCCCCATGTATGAACATGAACAAAAACACAAAACTCAAAATTCACAATACATACTCAGTGTAAAATAGAAGTAGAAAATTTTTAAAGGAGAAATGTCGAAAGACATTGGTAAGCAATATTGCATAAGTAACATATATAATCAGAAAACCGTTTTTTTAATTTTAGTTCTACCAAATACATCAGTTGCTTGAAGTTGGGAACCTAAGTGAACCTAATACATATCAGTGTCCTCACTTCTATACTAAGGATATCAGTACCCATCTTCCTAAGGTGATTCGGAGACTCAGACAATGCACACAGGATCTTAGCATGATTACTTTTTGTTAATAAATAGACAATTAAAACTGGAGAGAGATGTGGTAAACTTTTCTTTTTACCTCTCAGATGTGCTCATTCCTTCAACACCCCTTGGCCTCCCCTTAGGAGACTTTGTAGAATCTGTAGCTTCACACACAGGGCTCCGCTCTGTGCCCCCCTCGCCGGCCCGGCCCTCAGGCACCTGCTCCCACTCACACTGATCCCCCAGATTTAAACTTCACTTGCAGTTTGCCCAGCAGCTCCAGCTTCAGCACTCATTTCTGTCTGTTGGAATTCTCCACTGCTGCTCTGTCTGGAATTTTTGCCCCTTCTCCATCTGAAAAAGCTTTACTTCCTGTTGAAGAGGCCCCTGAGTCCTTCTTCAACAACTTAACATTCCCACAGACAAGCAACACTTCCTACATGCAAGGAATATACCTGTAGTTTACTTTTGACATTTCATAAATCTATGAATTTACTTGGAAACATTTTTTAAGAAATTAAGGGTGTGTAAATAAGAATAATGCCAGAGGAACTAAAGCACATAGTAGATACAGAGCAACAAAATCATGTGTATTAAATGAAACAATAAAATGCAATCCTGTCATAGGGCAACACAGGTAGAACCAAAGGACATTATGGTAAGTAAAATAATTCAGGCACAGAAATACAGTACTGCATGTTGTCTCAGACACGAAAGCAGAAAAAGCTATTGTCACAGTAGAGAGTAGTGTAGTGGTTACTGGAGAATGGGAATGGGAATAGAGACGGGAGATAGAGGGAGGTTGGATAACAGGATCCAACACGCAATTGCACAGGAGGAATACGTTATTGCGTTCTACAGCATAGTAGGATTAAAATTCTTGGTGCACAAAATGTAATTATGCATTTTATGAGGAACTAGAAAGAGGAGATGAAGACTCCCAATGCAAAGATATCATAACTGTTGAAAGCGATGGAATTGCTAATTATACTGATAACTACACATGGCATATATGTGCCATGTGTACAATTATGGCCGATTATAATTCTTTTAAAAATAAAAATATACTCACAAAATAAGATGGCAAAACATGCAACAGATTTATTGCCACTAAGGATATAGGAAGTGTTTGAAATGATCCACAGTTAAAAAATGACTGAGGTGCTGTACACAATACGGCTAACTGATTAAACTGATTGTGAAATATTAGTAAACTTACACACATTCTTTCCAAATACACCCACATATTTAAAAATGAAGCCTAAGTGGCAAATGGCAAAGTTGTTGAAAATTTTGAATTCTCATGTTTGAAAGAATGAAATAAAAACAAGAATAAAGACTACACATCCACTGTACAAAAGCAAATAACTTTCACAGGCTGATTGAAACAAGGAAAGTGAATGTCTAAAAATGCTACACGTATATTCAGTCACAGAGTGAGGAAATAATTAAAAATTAAAGGTTGTTATTATACCTATTCTCATCTATTAAATCAAAAAATTATACAAAAACAGTTATGCAACCTAAGAAAACTTTTAAAAATACATTACTCATAAACTTTAAAGTAGTACTTTGAAGCAGTTTACTGCCTGAATCTTTCTAAAGACAGAAACCTATTGAAACATACTGATGTTTAAAAAAGCTAGAATCCTCCTACCCCTCCAATTTCCTCAACTTGTTTTACTCCCTTACCTGTGAAACTTGAATATGATCGAACTTTGCTGGTATCATTTTATGTCATTTATACCTTCAAAAGACTCAAAAAGTGAACTTCCATTCCCATAATTTAAAAACTTACCAATCATTATTCCCGCATTGCTGATTGTAACAGACATTTTTTTCATTGTAACACATTAATACATTACTTATGAATGAGTCAACCCAAAGAACAACATAGCAAGTGGGCTTAGTGGAACTGGTTCTTTAGCGATCTCACGTAAACTTTCTCAACTTTTGCTCTCTCCAAATCTTCCCTAAAGGAGCTCAGACTCACTTGGATGGGGTCTCTGAGAGGAAGGTCTCTGCGAGGCAGTAAGGCTTCCTCCCTGGACGGCTGGTGATGGAGAAGGAAGCTCTGCCCTCCACAAAGCAGCTGGAAGAAGTGAAGCATGGGTCCCCCTAGCCTGCCTTAAGGCTCCAAAACACACCACCATGTCCTGTCCAGCTTGATTCCGCCTCAGAGGGACAACATCAGGGCATCTTATAGCTCCCTGTATCTGCTCATTACACACAGTTCCTCTTGTTGCTCCAGGCTCGAGCTCCTGATTTCCCTCTGGGACTTTGGTCTGGGCCAAAAGGAAAATTTTCCTGCTCATTCTATGTACCCAAGAGACAAGGTTAAAAATCAGGTGAACCCAGACTTTATTACTCCTTCTCCACGAAACCTTTGGTCTTCCAGAAGTCTAACCTGCTTACCACTTTTGCCCAATTCTTAGTTACAATTTTCTCCAAACTTTGAGATTCCTGTATATAATCTATCTTGATTTTTATTTTTCCCTGTTTTCCCCTCCCTTAAACTCCTCTTCCTCTCCTCATTTACAAAAGTTTTGAGTCAACTCTATTTTTTCTGCCTTTTCTCATTTTTTATTTTCCCTTCCTTCCTTTTCCTCTCTCCTGGCTTTAGTTCCCCTTCCCGTTTGAATATTTTATCCCTTTGTCACAGTAAATATTAAACATTTTGGTACTTAGGTATACTTTCAGTTTCTCATACTAGAGAAACAAGTGATATTTACACACGTGTAATTTGTAAATTTACGTGTGTGTTCTATTTATTTCATTTCAGAGTATTGTCTCAAGGTGCATCCATTTACCTAGAAATGTCTCAACTTTAAATTTATGGCTGAATAGTACTCCATTCATCGGTTGATGGGCATTTGGCTGTTTCCATGATTTATCTATTACCAACTGTGCTGCTATAAACAAGGGTGTGCATATATCACCGAAGCATGACACTTCTAATTCTTTGGGAAGATACCAAGAAGAGGAATGGCTGGGTCAAACTGAGCCTCTTCTTTTGTTTTTTTAGGAATTTCCACAGTGGTTGCACCAATCCATTTCCCCATCAACTGTGGAGAAGTGTTCATTTTCTCCACATCCCCACTAGAATTTGTTATTAGTTGATTTCTTTGTAATAGTGTTCTTTCTGCAGAGAGATGGCATCACAGTGCTATTGTAATTTGCATCTCTCCAATGGCCTGTGATGTTGAACATTTTTTCATATATTTATTTGCCATTTATACATTTTCATCGGAGAAGTGTATATTCATTTCAGATGCCAATTTTTACATTGGATCTTTAAATTTGGGGGGATCTGATTTTTTTGATTCTTTATATTTTTTATCATGTTACTTCTATAGTATGATTTCAAGTCAGGGATTGTGATGGCCCCTGAATTGCCTTCATTGCTCAAAATTGCCTTTGCTATTCTACATCTCTTCTGGTTCCAGATGAATTTCTAAATATTTCATTTTTGGATGTTATCGTGAAAGGTCTTGTTTCCTTATTTTTTCTCTCAGTAAGTTTGTTTCTAGTGTACAGGAAAGTGATTGATTTTTGAGTGTTGACTTTGTATCCAGCTACACTACTCAATATGATTATTAAATCTAGCAGTCTTTAGTGGAGTTTTAGAGTCTTCTATATAGAGTATCATGTCATCTCGAAATAATAATCTCACTTCTTCCTTTCCTATTGTTATTCCTTTTATTTCTTTGTCTAATTGCACTGGCTAAAGTGGGCAGAACTATGTTGCGTAAGAGTGGAGACAGTGCACATCCTTGTCTTGTTCTTGATCTTAGAGAGAAAGCTTTCAGTTTTTGTGCATTTAGCATGATGTTGGCTTTAGTTTGTCACAGATGGCTTTTATCAGATTGAGATAAAGACCATATATTACAATTGTCTGTAGTGGGTTCTTTCAAACATGAATGGGTGCTGCACTATATCAAAATCTTTTTCCGCATCTATTGAGATGATCATATGATTTTTGTCCTCGGTTCTGTCAATATGAGGTATTACATTTATTGATTTACATAGGCTGAAACATTCCTAAATCCCTGGGATTGATTCCACATGGTCAAGGTGTATAATCTTGATGATTTGCTGCATTCTATTTGCCAGTATCTTATTGAGGATTTTTGTAGCACCCGCCTAAACCACCAATGGGTCACAGATGAAATTTAAGGAGAAATTAAACAGGTTTTATGGCTGAATGATAATGACAAAACAACATACTTGAACATATGGAACGCAATGAAAGCAGTCTTATGAGGCAAATTTATAGCAGTAAATATCCATATCAGGAAAACAGAGCAAGCAGAACTAAAGAAATTGAAGGGGAAAATCAAACTTCTAGAAAAAAAGTGCAGGCCAAGCCAAAAGCTCATATAAGCAAGGAAATTATAAAGATCAGAGCAGAAATTAACACACTGGAGACTAAAAAACAGTACAAAGAATCAACAAATTAAAGAGTTGGTTCTTTGCAAGATTAAATGAAATTGACAAGCTCTTACTTTCAAAAAATAAAGGAAAGAAAAAAAAAGACTCAAATCCATGCAATTAGGAATGAAAAGGGTGAAATCACAATGGACTCTGCAGAAATCCAGAGCATCATCTACACCTACTTTGAAAACTTGTGTTATCATAAGATGGCAAATGTACAAGAAATGGACAGAGTCCTAGATACATATGAATTACCAAAGCTGAATCAAGAGAATATAAAAATACTAACTAAAGCAATATCAATCAATGAAATCAAAGATGTAATTAAACACACACCAACAAAGAAAAATCCAGGCCCTGACAGATTCACTGCTGAATTTCACAAGAAATTTAGAGAAGACCAAACCACCACTACTTCTCAAACTTCAATAAAATTGAAAGGTAAGCAATACTCCCAAATTCATTCCTGGAAGCCAGCATTAACCTTATAACAAAACCAGAACTAAGAAAGAGAATTACAGGTCAATCTCCCTAATGAGTTGAGGTTCCTGAAGTATGTATTGATCTTCTGGATTACTACAGGATCTGTTGTGATTGAATCCTTTTCATTGTTAATTGTGTGAATGCATTTTGTTCCCTTTTTTTTTTTTTTTTGCCTAGTGGTTTGTCAAGTTTTGGTTAGTGTGTCAAAAAACCAAATTTTCAATTCACTGAATTTTTCTGGTTTTGTTAGTTTTGATTGCCTTAATTTCTACTTTGATCTTTAATTTCTTCACTTATACTGCCTTGGGACTTTTTCTAGAAACTTGAGGTTGTACATCAAGTTGTTTATTTGAACTTGCTCTGGTTCCCTGTTGTGGAAATCCATTAGTATAAATTTGCCTCCTAGCACCACTTTCCTTCTTTCCCAAAAATTTCAGTATGTTACTTTGGCCTTATCATTTAATTGTAAAATCTGTCTAGTTTCTTCTTTAATTTCATCTGTGACCCATTGACTGTTCAGGAGGGAGTTATTTCATTTCCATGTGTTTTTGTGGTTTTTATAGTTTCTTTTGCCATTGACTTCCAATTCCATTGCACTATGATCTGATAATATACATTGAATAATTTCATTCTTTTGCATTTTCCTAATCATATTCTATAAGCTGGCATGCAGTCTATTTTGGAGAACATTCTGTGTGTAGTTGAGAAAAAAATTGTATTCTGATGTTGTTAGGTCAGATACTCTGTAGACATCTACTACGTCAATTATTTTAGTTTGGTTCAGTTCTAGTATTTCTTGTTGATTTTTTTGTCTAGTTGATGTTCATTTGTAACAGTGAGCTGTGTATATCAGATCTATCCTTTTTGGCTTGAGTTTGCCATACTATTACAGTCCATCAATATTTTTTTGGCACTTCCTGGAATGGCGGCACCTGTGTCAATTGTCCTCCTGGACCCTGTAGGGCTCCCTGTGGGCTGCTTCACCATGTTATGAACTCATCTGTCCTTGTTTTGTTTAATCTACAAGTCTCTTATTTCAAATTAATTTTGTCATCAAGATGTATGTCCCTCCCCTTCTTCCATTCACCTGTGTTTTCAGTTGATTTTCTCTGAGTAACTCCAAAGTGGCTCCCCTCATTTATTAAGTTATGTTGAATTACTGCTTTATATTTTATTTAAATTTTAAATTTCATTTTGTTTGTACATCTTTGCCATATTTAAATGTTTACATGTCTTTGTGGAGTTGGTGTATGCACATAATAAAATAGTTTAATTCCTTTTTTTATTCCCTTTCCATATTTTCCACTTCCTTCCCTTTCCTGGCTCCCCTGCAAATTCCAAAGGGTAGATCCCTTAATTTCCCATTATCTTTTATTTTTCTGTTTATTAGTTGCAATTCTCATGGAAGGGAAACCATGCAGCATTTAAGTTTGTGCAGATGATTTATTTCACTTAACAGTATGGTCTGAAGTTGCATCCAGTTTTGCTACAAATGACCCACTTCTCCTTCTCAATGCAGAGTTGTATGACACTCGGTGGAAATACCAACTTTTCCTTATTCATTCATCTGTTGATGTACATACAGGCTATTTCCAAGATTTAGTTATTGTGAGTTGTGCTGCAATAAACATGGCTATGCACTTATCCCTGTATTATTATATTTTTAATTAGAAGTGAGTAGCTGGATGAAATGGAATTTTGATTTTAGTTTTTTGAGGAATCTCCAAATTGGTTTCTACAGTTATTGTACTACTTTGCACCACCAATAATGTATAAGTGTTACTATTTCCCTCCAGCCTTGTCAGCATTCTATTTCATTTTTGATGATAGTTGTTCTTCCTGCAATAGGATGGAATCTCAGAGTTTTTAAAATCTGCATTTATATAAAGGTCGCTGATGTTGAACATTTGTCAAATATTCATTGGTCATTTGAGCTTCTTATTCTGAGAAGTATCTATTAATTTCAGTTCGCTTTTTGTTTGTGTCTTTATTTTTTGGTCATCTATATATTGAGAGTTATTTATAAATTCTAGGTATTGGTATTCGGAAGAATAGCTGGCAAAAACATTTTCCATTCTGTAGGCTGTCTCTTCACTCTGTTGGATGTTGTCTTTGCTGTGCAGAAGTATTTAAATTGATAGTATTGTTTTTTGCATTTTTAATTTTATGAAAAAATAAAACTAGTTTTCAAAACCAAACAATAGAATGACAATAGTTAGTACACTGTGTATTTTTGCCTACAAACTAATTAGTCAGGACAGAACATAAACAAATTGATTCATGCCAAAAAGAAACAAACAGATGACACAATCTGTTGATTCTTAGTATTATTTATTTTTCCACTGCTGTTCTGTTCAGAAAGTTCTTGTCTATACCGATGTCTTTGAGTTGGACTTATTTTATCTTCCGACATATTACATGTTTTTGTTTCAACACTTAGATCTTTGATCCATTTTGATTTTAGGAACATTTCTGCACTGTTGTTGGGAGTGTAGACTGTTGCAACCACTGTTTAAATCCATGTTCAGATCCCCCAATAAACTAAAACTAGAAGTTTCATTTGACTCGATTTTTCCCTTTTTTGGTATCTTAGTTTAGCACATAGTGCCTCAGTTACTTTTCTCATTGCTGAGACAAAATACTTAACATCCAAAGTTAAGGGAGGAAAGATTTATTCGGCTCACAGTTTGTGGATCTTTCAAACCATAGTCAGCTGCTTCCAAGACAGGGCGGTAAGGAAGCCAAGCGTCACAGAGGAGAAACAGTTCATGGTGGTCAGAAGGTAGCAAAGCAAGCATGGGACTTTATCAGCATCTTTTTACCCTTTTTATATTCTATCTGGGCTACCTGGATTAGAGCAAGATCCAAATCGATATGTGGGCTGATTCATTAATCACCCACCCTTAATCCTAGCATCCTTAGTCCCAGCATTTAACTGTGAATCAATCCCAGTGTCACATGCTCTATATCCAGCCAGCTCTGAAAAAGTCCCACCTATGATGGCCCAAGGCTTTGGGGGGACATCCAGACACAAACCATAACACATGGTGGAATAAATGGATTCAGAAAATTGGGATGTCTTATCTAGTGCAGTGAATGAAGTCATATATAAAAGCAGCACTAAAAGATTTCAAAAACTATAAAAGACACCAAGCAATCCTTCACTTGGATCAACAAACCACCTACATATAAATCCCAATCAGGCATACATGAATGAAGCAGTATAAATTTGACATCATTAGAAATTCATATCTACATACTTAAATATCTAGCTCTAGAACTAGATATCAGCCTTCTTTCACTTGACTCTCTTCCACATCTACAAAAAGTCTGCCTCTTTGCTTCCTACATGCTTCCTTATTTTATCTTTTTATTTCAGTAAAATGTATTTTTATTAGTGTATGTTTGTGATGGATAATATATTAATCATAAAGTTATGTATAAATATATTTATATATGTGATGGATAATATAATATATTCACCATAATCTATCTGTATATAAATACATTTTTATATGTTTGATGGATAATATTTTCACCATAGAATATATGTGTGTGAATCTCCACATGTATCTCCTGACTCCACAAGGACTTTCTCCCTGTTTACTGTCATCTATTGCTTAATTTGCTCTTTAAATTATTTTGGTCTCATTTAATTTTTTGTGTTAGACTTATTTAATTTAGTATTCTCTCAGGAGGCATGCATTTTCCTGCAAATGACTAGAATTCATTGTTCTTCATAGCTATCATAGCTACATAAAATTCCATTGTATACATATGCCGCATTTTTTATCTGTTTGTAGAACTCTTTTACATTGTAATAGAATGCATGACTCAAAGTTTTATTCCAGGTCAGCTGGATATTGAAAGCCATATTGACTGATTTTCACAAATTTTCACATTGACTCCAGTAGGAAATATATTTTGAGAAGAATTACAACCAGGGATGATGTCAGGCACTGTGGACAATGAAAATAAATGCTACAGAATCCTAATGAGAAGATTAAAACCTGATGATAATTTACAGGACAGTATGGAATGTTAAATTCTACATTATAAGAAAAATAAATTTCAACACTTCAACTGTATTTCTGTATAAATAGTTCTAGCTACAAACTGTACCTTCTTCTCTCAGAGTAGTAAAACATATGATTGTTTAAAGGGAAACAACCATACAACATTACTAGATACAATAAATCATTTGAAAAGAAATTATTGCTGAGCATTATGGGTGGATCAAAAGAGAAATTTTCCAACTATTTATAATACCAACTTTGGAAAATTTAAAGAAGTAAAAAAATTTAAAATAGGAAAACTGATACAAACGAAAGAAAAAAGCTTAATGTAACGAGTTACTTAAATGGAACATAGAAGCTGAAATAAAAGAAATAGAAACTTCCATAAATAAATTCAAGAAGTAAGCTGATCAATCTAGTTCGATTTCTGATTCTCAGGTATTCAGCCTTGTAATCACCAGCATTTTGCCCAGTTCCAGGGCAAGTGACATTTCCCTGGTTGCCTTCTTAAAGAGGGCTTACAGGGCACTTTCGATGTTCTTATTCCTCAGACTGTAGATGACAGGGTTCAGTACAAGGGTGACCACAATGTACATCACTGAGGCCACTGCAGTTGAGGGTGAGCTTTGGGCGACAGCAGAACTCAGGTACACACCTAGGCTTGTGCCATAAAATAAGGTGAGCACTGACACGTGAGATGCACAGGTGGAAAATGCTTTACACCTCCTCTGAGCTGGTGAGACGGCATATGTGGAGGAAACTATCTTGAAGTAAGAGTGAAGGATACCAACGAGGGAACCACCACCCAACAGCAGAGTTGTAAAATACATCACTAGCTCATTGGGGAAAATATCAGAACAGGCATGGAGAAATAATTGATTAACTTCACAGGGGAAATGTGGGATTTCCAAGTCAGTGCAGAAGGACAGCTACAGCACCATTAAGTTGTGTAACAAGGTATTGAAGACACACAGCACCCAGCATGCTAGAACCAGGAAAACACAGAGCTGGGGGTTCATGATGGCTGTGTAATGCAGAGGGCTGCAGATGGTGACAGAGTGACCATAGGACATCACAGTCAGTAGGAGGACATCCAACACTACAAAGAGTACAAAAAATGCACTTGTGTGATGCAGCTTTCATAGGTTAAGACTTTACTCTGTGTCTGGAGGTTCACCAGCATCTTGGGCACAGTGGAGGAGGTGAAGCAGATGTCCACAGAGGACAGGTTGGAGAGGAAGAAGTACATGGGTGTGTGCAGGTGGGAGTCAGAGACGATGGCCAGGATGATGAAGAGGTTCCCAAGCACAGTGACCAAATACATGGAGGAGAAAATTCCAAACACAAAGGGTTGTAGTTCTGAATATTCTGAAAATCCTATTAGATAAAATTCTGAAATGTGTGTATCATTTCTTGGCTCCATATGGCTGTAATGACCTCCTGAGGGAAAGGACCAGTTGCATTAGTAAGTTTTCAGAAAAGCTCCATGCAATTCTACAGTCCACAAAATATTTTTATATTTGACATTTGCATTGGTTCCTTTTAAGGGACCATTTTGTTATCTCTGAAGAGAGATTCCTTTTCAATGTCCATCTTTTCTTCAAGAGTTCATGGGTTTTACAATTATAATGACATATTTCTTCGTAGAATTGTAAAAATAAAAATTGAGTGTACATCTTGTTGGAAGAGCGGCCTAGATGATATGTGAACAGAGCAGTAAAACAAATGTGCATATAAATTAATGATGGAGAAACACCATAAGCAATCTTTAAAAACTGTTCAAGATGTTCAATGATGAAATAAAATCAAACACATAAACTTAAATATTTCATGATTTGTCTTGTATGAGAAACACAAAGTATAAATTAAGAAGAAAATAGAGGACAGGCAATAGGACCAGGAGATCGAGGGAGAGTGGAGGAAGTGGAGAAGATAAAAATTAATTAAAAGTCCCGGTCATGGTGGTGCACACCTTTAATACCAGCACTCTGGAGGCTGAGGTAGGTGGAGCATTATGAGTTTGAGGCCGGCTTGGGCTACAACATGAGCACAAGGCTGGTCTGAGCTACATAGTGCCACTTTGTCTCAAAAAACAAACAAACAAAAACAAAAACAAAAACAAAAAAACTAGGACTGGGAGTTTGGCTCAGTGGCTTAAGCACCTGTCTGGCAGTCGCAAGGTTGTGAGTTTGATTCCCGGTGCAGCAAAAAACAAAAACAAAAACAATCAGAAAAAGAATCAACAAGTGTTATGTACATGGGCCAATACCACTTGATGAATACAATCATTATGTAATATAAATATGTACCAATCAGAAAACCCCAGAAAATACATATCTACATGTGTACACTTGTGATGCGTCTGACTTGCAATCTGGGACTTGCTGCAGGTAACTACCACTGTGAAATCTTACCCTTCTGAGAAGAAGAAAAAAATCCAAGTACAATTACACTGGATCCATATTTGCTCCATTATAAAGCAAAAAAATCTCATGTTAAATCATCATAAGTTGGGACCCAACTGAATATTGTACTCAGGTACCATTTCTTGGAAACTGACCAAATCCCTGAAAGCACACACACACACACATACACACACACGCAGTGCAAGGTTTAATATTACGCTAATCTTATTCTCACCCACATTACTAAAAAGTGATACTAGGCAACTTGTCCATATCAGGTTAGTGTTCCCCTAAGAATATACAAATAGTAACCAGGAAAACATAGCAGAACACTCAGTGCCAGCAGTTCAGCTTATCAAAGACAAAGTGTCTGGAGTCTGGAGAGCCATTCCATGGCGAGAAACCACTGTGAGGAAAGGGCATGCAGGAACAAAGAGGGAACTAACAGAGAAAAAACTAACAGAGATACAAAAGAGACGGCCTGCACTGCAGAGGAGTAACCATGGTGCCATGGATGGTGGCCCTTTGGCTGCCAGCTGGGAGGTGCAGTGAAACTAATAATTTCTTTGCACTTGGAGAATCGCACTGGGGTCAGGAGAATCTGAAGGAGTTGGAGATACTGGGAAGAACACAAGACTCTGCTTCCAAGTGGCCCACCGTAGGCAATAATCGGTAAGTGACTGCAGTGCAAGCACAGCAGGTCACATTTATGTGGAGCTAGAGCTGGTGGGACGTCCTTGTGGGGAAGGACTGGCTGTTTGAACCTCGGTTCCAGGACAGCCTCTGGGTGGCTTCACACTGCCAAGGTCCCTCTGAGAGGCAGGGGCTGGTGATCACAGGCTTGGTTCCTGCAATCAGACACCAAATTTAGACTGAGTCACACAGGACTGGAGGCTCACCTTGGTGGCCTTTTCCTACTGCTAAAGGGAGCACTAAGTCAGGGTCGTATGGTGCATTATTTCTGAACTTGTCCTGATAGATTACCGCTGTACCAGATCAGCCTTATACTGCTGTAGTGAAAGTGACTGTGAAGGAATAACCCTGACTCAGTGGACAATTTTGTGCCAGTCAACTTCCAAGCTGATTCTGCCATCACGCCCAAGGACAGGGACAGCAAGAGTTCCTAACCCAAGAATTTGAGCTGGTTCAAACTCTTCAAAGATACCTGCAACCTGGCAGAAAGAGGTCCCAAGTTTGATTCAACCCCAGCTTTCAGTGGAGGGAGCAGAGGAGTAACTGGGGCATGAACACCCAGAACCTCTGACAAAGAAATTCCTTGGAGATCACATTTGTACTGCCTCACTGTAATATCTAATCTGCCATGATGAGCTGGGGTAAATAATATCAGCAACTATGAAAAAGGGGCTGGGGAATCTGAGGAGCGGGGGGAGAGGGGAGGAAAGGGAAGAGGATTTAAAAAAACAACGTGTAATATAGACATGTCACCACTGCCCTCGTTGACTGTAAACTGCATAAATCAAAACATGTACTAATAACATAAAATAAAAATGTAAAAAGTAATTGTAACTAGAAATACTAGTTCATCAGTCTACCATCCTGTGTTAGTTTGAGGCCCCATTTTCTTTTAACAATCATCTGCCCTTCGTTGATGAAAAATAAACTCAGTAAACACAGAGGGAGCCTGTGTTTGTGTGGAATCAGGAGAGGAGAAGTCCTAATAAAAGCACAGGTAATCCTTGAGAGACATATACACATTTCTGGTGGAATTTCAACTCCTGTTATTTCCCCTTGATGCCTATCAAAGATAAAGTAATACATTTGTCCAAAAGACAATGTAAAGGTATCTTTTTGATATGGTAAAACATACAGATTGTACCTCACAATAGAAAAAAGAAACTTAAAAAAATTAGCGTGAATCACTAATTTTGGATTAAATCGTTAATGTCTGAGAAATTAAAGAATACAAAATGTCTTTTTAAATCTCAGTAGAAGTAGTACTTAAAGGTATAATTTTACCTTACATAGTTGTAAGGAATAAAATATATAGATAAAGGTGATTTTTATTCAAATGATAAAGAATGCCAACAAATGATGCTGAGGTGATGCAGCATTTAAAAATACATCTATAGGCACAATAATAGGCACAACAGGAGAGACTGGAAAACAAATCAGAGATGTATATAAAGAATCATTTATTTGCTCAAATGATGCAGAACTCTCTATATGAAAAAAAGAAAAATAGGATAGAATCAGCTGCAACACTTGATGACAAAAAATTTATAGCTTTCACACATTTTCCCCAAACACACATAAACAAATAAAATGGCAAACACTAAAGCTGGAAGAAAACTCCAACGCTTAACTTTCAAGAATGCAATCGAATATAGAAAGACATACGTGCCCCAATGTGCCTGAATGAGCAAATTCATTATACATCACAACATATGCTAATAAAACATACAAAATTTAAAAATTCTCAGAAAATTGGCAAAAATATAGGTGTATTGTGTGCAGGTACACCCCATGAGGAAAGTAATCATTATGTACTGCACATACACACATACTAATAAAACAAAACAGAAAAAGGTAAACACTTAAGAAACTCATAAATATATTCAGCCCTAAGATGAAAGAAATAATCACACAATGCTCATTAATATACCACATTTTACACATTGAATTAATTTTTAAATGTGAATTCACAGCTTAAGGGAGGATAGTGCAATATATGAGATGCACAAACTATTGCTGCAATTTAAGATATTCAAAAGATACATTGGGTTTCAGTGTAATAGCATACTCACATATACCCCTATCTTGTCAATAAAGGTGACAAACTATCGCTTTATGTTATATCCCTGCACAGTTAATGTCTGAGTTTTGAATTCCTTGTAATTGCAAAGACCCTGGGAAACATGTTTTTTCTATTAGTGAAACATGGCCTTTTCATTTTCTCTTCTGTGATCCATTACTTTCAAGTCATTGCGAGCAATGAACATGAGATGTGTTCAATTGACATTTTGTTTTGCAAAATTATGAATCAACACATGAATTAATTAATTCAGCAAGTGAGCAAATGGCTCTGCAATCTGCAGTCTCTCAGCTCAGAACTTAGCTGGCCTGGTTCTCTGAGGGGACTCAGGTAGACGCCCCTCACTAATACTCTCTGTGGCAACTGTTAGACTCTCAGACTGACCTGGATGAGGACGCTGAGAGGAAGGTCTCCGTATGTAAGTCCTGAAGGTGGAGATTAAGATACAGTCTCAGAAAAGGCAGGAGGAACAGTGAAGCATCGATCCCTGAGACAGACTTAGGACTCGAAAAGAAACAAACAGGCCCTGTCCCCACTCAGTCTGCCCATTCTGTGGGACAGGAGCAGAGGGCTTACACATGGCTCTTTAGGTCTTCCCATGACTCAAATCTCTCTCTTGCTACTTCAACGCCTGAGCACAGCATTCCCCATGGGAGACTGTTCTGCTCAAGAACTGAAGTTTTCCCCTGCAATTCTCTGTTCCCAGGAGAGGAGGTTGAAAGTCAGGGGAATCCAGTGTTTTTTATTCCTGCATGAGCTCTTATTCCTCCCAGCTTTCTAACCTCCTAACACTTAATCGGAACTCATGCTAAAGATGATGCCCAGTCTGGCAGCAGGGGAATTATCTTGATTAGATTCCTTGGCTCTCCAAACTCTTGACTTGTGTTGGAAGCACCACCTCTTGTCCTCAGGATATTGCTGTTCTCTTCAGCAAAGAGGAGGACTGTGATTCTTTAAATATAAAATGATGGGCACCACACTCCTTGGCTTCATGACATTTTTTTTCCAATTAGGGAAAAGTGATATTGAGAGCAAAAATTAAGAGCTGTCACTCAGTGCTTTATTTGCAAATCATTTAGTAACCATAATTGATGCATTTAGATCTTTTCAGACATGTGGCATTGGAGTACTACCTTATAAATATTTTTTTTTAGATAAAAGTTCATTCAAGCTGGATGTGGCAAAGTCCACCTGTAGTCCCAATTATTCAGGAGACTGACCCTGGAAGATAAGTAGGTTCCAGGAGCTGAAGCCAGTCCAAGCAACATAGAGAGATCCTGTGCCCAGGCTGATTAAAATCAACAACAACAACAAAATGCAAAAGTTCACTGTATGAGGTCAATAAAGTTACAGCCTCACTCATTCTATCTTCACAGAAATGGGCCTCAGAAGGATAAATGATCTGCCTCAAATGACAAATCATAAAAGTAAGCTGGTTTTAATTAGAGCTCTTTTAGAATGTTTCCAGTTCTCTGCTGTATGTAGGTGGTTTCATACATGGGCAATTTATCTGCAATGGCAACCTGGAGATAAATATTAATAATCACAAAAGGTACTGTGCTACGCCACCTAGTGGCTGAAAGGCATATATGTACTGAGGCCTCAATTCTGGCACCGCTACCAAATAATCACTGGGAGCCTGTATTTAAAGTGTTTCCCTTGGGTAGAGTGGTTTTACTTTATGATGGGGATGCTTAAGAAGGAGAGTGGGTAAACGAAAGATAACTGATTAGAAAGCAGAAGCAAGGCTGGAGGACAAAGAATGCTCACACAAGCTTTGGGAAACTAGAGAAGAGGGCAGAAGAGAGAATGAAGGAGTAAGCAGAGGAGCATCTGAACTTGGGCTCTGGGTTTCGGGGCTCGGATTAACTTTCTGTGACTCGAGTTCTCTGCAGTCATTTAGAAAAGCGAAAAAAATGATAATAAAGAAGAAAAGAGGAAAGGAAAAGAAAGAGAGGAAAGAAAATGGAGAGAGAGAGAGAGAGGGACAAAGACAGAGACAGAGAGGGAGAGAAAGAGAGAGAGAGACCCACCTGCCTGCTTCTATTTCTGCATCTTTGTCCTCAAGCACAACACTTGTTCACCTAACTTCCCACCTGTTGGCTCCTATTGTTATTGTCACTTTGGAAAATTCTACGCTGCAGGTCCCACCTGTCCATCCTGTGTGCCCCAGTTGGGGGACCCTGTGGTATTGCTGGCATTGGCTCTGATTCCTGGGCCTTCTCCATCAGTTTCCCTGGGTTGCCAAGGCAGCAGGTTGGAGGGCCCATTCTCTGGGCCTTTCTGTGGGCTTCACCCAGATTGGAGAGGCAGTGATGGGCGGGGCCGCCTTCCACAGCTTTCCCCTGTGTCGCCTTCGTGGTGGCGATGGATAGGAGCCATTCCATGGAGGATGTGATGAAGGTCTCACTGTGGTTCTAAGAGTGCTATTCTGCATGATTAATATGCTTGTTGCACATCTGCATATCTTCTTTTGAGAAATGTCCACCTACATAATTTTCAATTTTTAAAGCAGATTATTTCCTGTTGACTTATGGTACTTTATATTCTATGTACTAACCCTTTTCACACTAATAGTTTGCAAATATTTTCTCCTACTATGTAGCTAATTACTTCACTCTTGATAACTTTTTTTTTTTT
>RJWM01027388.1:0-26884 GCA_004363535.1 Dasyprocta punctata
CTCTCTCTCTCTTTGCACTCCTGTAACACTGTCCACCTGTCCTATTCACCCTAGCTACCACCTCTGTGGAAATTATAGTGATGGTGCTTGAGCTACATTACAAATGTTGGTTTTCTTTTCCCCGCCAAATGTGAGCTCTGTAGGGCTGGGATACATTTTAAATGTTTTATCCTAGTTCCCAAGTACATGGTGTTTGCTTAAATTGCTGGCTGGTTGAATCACTGCAAAGAGTTCTAAACAAAGAGCCAGGACCCCAGGATCAGAGTTTCATGTTGGCCCCTAATAACTAAACTACAATGGGCTTCATGCAATAGAGACAATAAGGCTCTGTCCCGCCATGCTCTGCATGGTTTAAACAACAGGAAGAAAAGCTCTGCAAAGCCAGGTATGGAGGTGCATAGCTGTAATCCCAGATCTCTGGGAGGCTGAGCAAGATGATGGGAAGTTTGAGCCCAGCCTGGGCAATTTAGCAAGACTCTAAAAGGGCTTGTGATGTCGCTCAATGCAAAGGCTCTGGGTTCAATCCCCAGTAGTACCACCACCACCACCACCACAAAAAACTTCCAAGAATATGCAATTTTATATATAAAAGCAAGATGCAAACAGAAGAATTAATATTGTTCTGTTTTCCTCAGAGATATGCAGAGTTGGAATATACTCAGTAAACAAATGGTAACAGAACTGGGGTACTTGAAATGGAAGTTCAGACTTAAGCCAAAGAGACTCTAGTGTGGCTTACAAAACATTCTGAAAATCTCATTTTTATTTTATTAGTCTGTTAATCCACATAAGTTTGGCACAAAGTTTGGACTGGTTTTCTAAATTTATTTTCTAAATTTTTGGTTTGATTTTTAAATGAATAAAACATTTGCGATTTGGTCTCCCAAAACCATAATATGTAGTACTGTGGTTGACCAAGAATATGCTGTGTTCCTTGGTAGAATAGTCACTTCTCCAAATCAGGGTCTGCCACTGTGGGTGTCGTGAAAACAGCTAAAGGACCAACTGGTAAAGGACTGGATAAGGAGATGTCTGATTTACCTGGGTGGCCCTTGGCCATGGGTGACCACAGGGTAGCGAGCCACTGAGAACCCCTCGCCTCCCTGCCTCCCTCTCCCTCCAGGGCTCAGCTGCGGCTTACACTGACCTCGGTGCAGTCGGCTGTTGTCCATTGCCGGGAGTGTGTTGCGCCTGGGGATTGTGGCAGCGACAGATCTATTTTCACTGATTGGGGGTCTCTGCTGAGGGCTGCCCCATCGAGGTGTTTCTGCCTGACTTGGCTTAGGGGGCCGGGGGGGAGGGGCTATGGCTGAATCCCCAGGAGAGGCCACAGTCATGGCATTGTGGTTCCTGTCCAGCGTGAATGTCCTAGGGATCTGGTAGGCTGACAGCGGAGTGCTTGGAACATCCATATTGTCCACCAGGAGTTCCCCAAACTCCCGGCACAGTGTGTTGCTAGGTGTCTTGAAGGTGTACACATCTTCATTATCCGTCTCAGACCCTGTGAGGCTGCCCTTGGTGCGGCCGTGGGAGGCCAGGCTCCGGGGGAGGTCATAGGCACTGTCTCTGAACTCTGCATTGTGTCGGCTTGGCTTGGGAAGGCTGTAGAAGCCATGGACTTGACCACTGACCCCGTTGACACAGTGTCCATTGCCCTGGGCAAGTTTCTGCATGGCTGTGTCGCTCTTCTGCCTCGTCCCCTGAGAAAAGCTGGCACTCCTAGAAGAGAAAGAAGAGTGGGATGAGGCCAAAACTGTCCTCGGGAGGCAAGATGGATGTTCAGAGCCCCAGGGCAGCTCACTGGTGTGGAAAAAACAGCCCAAGGAGTCAGGTAGATGTTTACCTAGGACCTACCATGTACTAGCTGTGTGAGCCTGGACAAGCCAATTTGATTTTGGAACTCTAGTTTAGGCACCTGCAAAATGGTGATTAAAAACACATTTTGAAAGTCATTTAGAATAGACTAGTATATCTATAGTATACAGATGTTAAGCCAGTGTTAGTCTTTATCCCTGTTGTCTCCAAATGGCGTCATTAGAAGGGATAAGTCTTATTTACACTCCCTTCCTAAACAAATATCAACAAGCCAGTTACACTTACCTATTCATTGTTTTTTAAGTGCCAAGATATATACATTTGAATATAAAGCCTACGAGATAGTGGAAAGAACCCTGAAGCTGTTGTCAGAAAATAGCAGGCAATAGCTGGGCATAGTGGCACATGCCTGTAATCCCAGCATTTGGGAGGGTGAGGTAGGAGGATCAATGAGAGTTGGGCTACATAGTGAATTCAAGGCCAGCCTAAACTACAGTAAGACATTGTCTCAAAAACCAAACCAAAGCAAACCAAAGCAAACCAAACCAAACCAAAAAAAGTGTGTGTGTGGGTCATTTAATGTATGAGTCTTAGTTTTCACTCTAACACACACCAGCTCATTGTTGTTGATGCTACCCGTAAGTTGTACAGATTTAATTGTAAGCTTAAATATAAGTTGTAGATTTATCTTCTACTTTGTATTATGGTTTGTTGAGAGGCATTAAGGTCTTTCCAGAAATCTAAAAATATATAGGAAAAATGGTTTTCTACTTGGAAACTATATTCAGGATGGGACCCCCCCTTCCACCCCCTACCATTTGTGGTAAATAGCCCAAGTGCTAAAGACAGGAAAGTAAAAGAGGATAATTTGTGTTAGGGCCCAATACTACTGCCAATATACTCCATGACTGACACCAAGTTCCCCCTCCCAGGTGTGGCCTAGTGGGTTTCACTGACTTCTAAGGCTTCATCTGGCCCTGATGCTGCTACATAAGCCTTTGGTGTACAAGAACTAGAGTCCATGTTGTGCACATACTTTGGGAAATCAGAGTGTGAAGTTCTAAGCAGTAGGGATCCAAGTCTGATTCCCTGTCTTTCATAATTCTTTAGAGGATTTCATTTGGGAAAAAACAAAACAAAATAAAACATGAATCAATCCTTTATAGCACCTGGTACTGGCAAAAAAAAAAAAAATCCTTTATAGCAGAGATCCTCTGCCTTCTGGAGGCCAGAGGCACCTTTACAAACCTGACAATGTACTTGTGGCGCTTCTCACCAGAACAAGTCAGGTCTCTCACACACACAACTCTTTGTGCTCTTCTGTGTCTGTATGGGATGGGGCTTGGGCTGGGTGTGTGTGTCACAACTCAGGGGCCAGTCTCTGGAACCGCCTGTGGCCTTACAGAAGCGTTCTCAGCTCAGGGGAGCCTGTCATTTAGAGATGTGGCCACCAGGTGGTGGTAGAAAACAGGGGCCAGAAGTTTAGAAAGGAAAACCAGGTGTGTAGTTCATGCTTTCAGGTAAATCTGGATCCTGGATGGCCAGCAGTTTCATTCTGGTTCCTAAACCTTTAACAGATCTCCTGCCTGGGCCTCTGCCTTCCTTCTCCCTTTTTTATTTACTTCTGCATTTGTCCAAGACACAGTCTTGCTATATTTATATTGTTCAGGCTAGTCTTAACTACATAGTCCAGGGTGGCCTTGAATTTGTGGAGATTCTCCTTCTTCAGCCTCTGTGTTGGGATTACAAGCATGTGTCCCAACACCTGGCTTTACTTTCTCCCCTTTGAATTCCTTCCAAACACAAAAATCAAGCTGACAGACATACACCTAGATAACTAAACAGGAGGGGGTGCTCTGAAATAGCCCTAAATTCAGGGTTCATATAACTCACATTTGTTTTTGGTGCTTTTCATCTTGTCTTTTGGAATTTTCTGATTCTGTTGGATGGTCCCATCTGGATATGTGCATTTAACAAACATTTATGGATGTCCTTCTTCGCATCTAGACCAGGTATAATGGATACAGAAATGCCGCCTGCCCTGTGGGGATGGTGGTGGGGGGGGGAGTGGGATATGTGTTGCACTGGTGGTGATAACCTGCAAATCTTTCCACGAGGTGGAATGCGGAATACATGGCTGCTGACACATTGATTTTGGCCACCACTGGTGGTGGTGTGGTGGTAGAGCATGTCAGGGAAGGCTTCATGAAGATGCTATATCTGAGCGAGTCTAAGAGGAAGGGCATCAAGAGAAGCAAAAGGCATTCTCATTGGTGGTACAGAGATGTATACAGTAACACAATCTGGCCAGTTCGAGGATCTGCAAACTGCTCATGAGGAAATGTGTTACAAGCTAAGGCTGAGAAAAGGCAACTGCTGCATGATCTCACTCATCTATGAAACCTAAAAAAGCTGATTTCACTGAGGGAGAGATAATGGTGCTTATTAGAAGCTGATGTGTAGGGGGAGGTGGTGGGGGAGACATACAGAATACATAATTATACAGAGGTGGGGGAATAAATTTCAAGAGACCTATTGCATAGTACAGTGACTATGGTTAATGATGACATACTGCATTTCTGAAAAAGTGGAGGTTATGCACTCTTATAAGAATAACTGAGGTAATGTGATTTTTAATTTGCTAGATTTAACCAATTATGTATGCATACTGCCAAAACACTGAACACAACCAAATCATGAATTAAAAAATCAAATTAGTTGGGGGCCTGGCTCAGTGGCAGAGTGCTTGCCTAGCAAGCATGATTTTCTGGGTTCGATCCCTAGCACTCATAGGGGTGGTGGTGGGGCGTGAGTTTTGAGATGACAGTGGAGGGTCCAGACTAGGAATGTGGGGAGCAGGAAACCTCTCAAAACTTTAAAGGTGAGAATAGGGGCAGGGAAGAGGGCCGGGAGTTTGGTTCAGTGCCTTAAGCGCCTGCCCTGGCAGGTGCGAGGTTGTGAGTTCAATCCCCGGTGCCGCAAAAAAAAAAAAAAAAAAAAAAAAGAGAGAGAGAGAGAGAGAGAGAGAGAGAATAGGAGCAGGGAAAATATCACTGGTGTCTAGCAGTAATGGACTCATTATCTTCTACCTGAAATCTACTGCTCCTGACTCCCCTATCTAGGGAAGCCAGAAACCAGACAATTACCCACATTCCAATTTGTCACTCACTAACCCGTCCACTTCAGTTCCTTCTGATTTTTTGATGGATTAGAGGGCTAACTAATTTCCTTCTCATCTTCCTAGGACTGCTCTGATCCTCTGTATCCTACTGGTATTTATTTTCTCAACTTCTCCATTCAAACATTCTCAATGTACTATTGTGGTATGCTAAGACTGTGTCTCAATTTCTTAGGTTTATTCTAACTCCTTCCTGTGATCTTCTCTCTCTAGGTCCCCCTCCAACTCTAGTGCTGGGGACCACAAATTACAAATCCGACAGAATCTGTCTGAGATCCTCCTTGCCCTGCGTTGGGGGCCAGTTTTGGAATGCGGGAATCGGCTTCCTCTTGGTCAAATGAGGCTTAAAGAGCGGGATGAAGTCTGTGTTGAAGACAACACAGGGAAACTAGCACCCAGGTGTGGGGATGAACCTTAACTGCTTATGATGTTAAAATGTTTAGAGTGGTTGCCCACTCTATCACTACTTCTATGCTGTTCCAGGAAAAGCACCACACTTCTCCCCCTGCACGGGCTAAATAAAACGCGGCTAGCTGGAGATTCTTCATCTTTGTTCCTAGAGAACATAGTCCCAGAGCCCTGGCAACTGCAATCCTCATTTCTTTTTCTTTTCTGCCTAGTGGCCAGTCGTAACTCCAGACAGGAGACTGGGGAATCACTGTGGGGGTCCCTGATAACTGGTGCCATGGACAAAGTCTCCAATACTCTAGGAATTACTCAGACTAAATTTTGCTGTGTTCCCAGTGGGTCCACTGAGTTGAGCCTCTGGCTTTGTTGTTTGCTCTGCATGGAAGGCTAAGTCTTACTTCAATCTAACAGGTTCCTAATCCTTCAAACTCACCTCAAGTGGCACATCTTTTAAAGCTGCCTCTTACCTCCAAGGATAATCAATCACTTGCTTAACTCTCTTCTTGGAGCAGACAGCAACTGTTATCTATATTATGTACCACTGTTACTTGTCTCCTCCAATACACTGTGACTTGAGAAAATAAACTGAATCTTTGAGAAAAGAATTTTTTTCTCCTCAGCGCTCAATTAGTGTTTGTCACTTAGTAAATAATGTTTTATTACACACACAACTTAGCAAATGTACACAGAAACAAATGAATAAAGAAACTGCCATCCTTTTCCTGAGCTTGGCTCAAATCCTTTGGTCCAGCAGCTTGAAGCCCTTTCTTACAGATCTCACGAGCTTATGTCCCAGCATCCTCTTCTTTAGGTCACAGATCTACTGACTCACCCCCACACACATCCCACAGTCTAGGCTCCAGTCCTGAGCTCACAATACTCACTTCTCTTTGATGCATCAAAATCCAAAGTCCAAAAGAAGCCTTTTATGTCACAAAGGCATGGCAGCTCTGAGTTTCCCTCACTGTAGTCCCTTCTCTTCTGTCCTCCCACAGCACTCTGCTTCTGCCCCAGCATTCGGCTTACTCAACCTTGTGTTTATTATGTTTGCCAGTATCTTGCCAGTATCTTGCCACTTTTGCCAGACCATGTGCTCTAGAAGGCAGAGGGCCGTATCCTGTACTCTGGCACAGGGCCTGGCAGACGGCAGATAATACTGATGTAGGTTGACAGGGTCTGATCATTACTTTGGTAATCAGGCAAGAGTTGCTCAGCAGGGGAAATAAAATGTACCCAGAGGAGGACATATTTAGATGGAAGAAATAGTCATGCTAGTCTTCCAGTCTCTGGACGCCCCCCAAGGCAAACTATGCTAGCGTGTTGGGCAAGAATCAAGGAGAGAGCTGTTTAAATCATCCAACCATTCTGAGAGAAAAATATCACCTTTAAATTTCAGATGAGGAAAACATTAACTGTCAAAATTAGTGCAGGAAGATATTCCAGTGTGGAGAGGCAAAAAGAAGTCTGGAGAAACTATCTTTCCTGCCATCCTGGCTGCTTTAGAGGCCGTTAGTGAGGAGCTCCTGCATATGCTTTGGAATTACTATCAACCTCCAAACTTTCTTGGCTTTTAGAAATGGTTTCATAGTTTTTTGAGACAGGGTCTTGGTAAGTCACCTTGTCCAGGCTGAATCTGAATTTGTGATCCTCTTGCCTCAGTTTTCCAGAGTATTGTGATTACAGGCATATGTTTGGTCATTTCCATGCCATACCATGATTTTCCTCTTTTCTATTCTGCAAGACTAAGTACCTTAATAATGAAGGCCTGGTTTGATTTTTAATGGGTATGTTTCCTACATAAGAGAAACAACATGGATGTGATTATAAGACTAGCCAACATTTAGAATCTTTGACTGGCTGATAATTTTAAGAGGTCATTTGGAACAAAAAAAAAAAAAATCATTTGTACCATTCTTCAGCACTTAACCCACTGCAAATGGGCCTTTCCTGTGAGTAAAGAAAACTGTGTCACAATCTTAAAGAAATGAGAGAAAAAAGAAAAAAAAAAAGAAAGAAAGAAAAACACAAAGAATTGAGTTATTAACATGCATGAGGCCCTGCATCTGAACTTAGCAGTAGGGGCAAAAAGGATGAAATGATCTTTGTCTCTCAAGTCCTTCTGGCTGCCAATTTAAAATCCACTTTCTCTCTACAATCACAGCGCAATGCTACATCAGTGAGACTAAATGAAACAAAAAGTTATGTATTTTGCCTTTGGTCAAACAAACATAGTGGGTGAATGAGTCAGGGAAGCCTTGGGAAAGATTAATCATGGGTAAATTCTCAGCTCATATTTCTTATTTTACCTTTTACTCATCATCTTTGTATAGAATACTGCTGCAGGGTCAATGATAGTAGAATCCCACCCCTTCAGCCTTCACCAGAATTATGGGTTTTCAAGTTATGTGATTCACCTCTGTTATAGTGTGGTCAGTCCTGTGTCCTCCCAAAACATCATACAATTGTGGCATGGATAGGGCTGAGGCTGGCGTTTGTGATTGGTTTGTTGTCTGGTGCTGGGATTGACGATGTGAGTGCTGCACCCACCCAGGGGTGGAGCCGACATACAGTGTAAGGAAGACCGGATTCTCTCTTGCCCTCTCTCTTGCCAGTTTGTGCACCTTGCTGTTTGGCGGCCACCATGAATGGCAGCCCTGCCACACCACACTGCCTTGGAGCCAACTGAGTATGGACTGAAACTCTTGAGAGACTACAAGAAATAAACCTTTCCTTCCCTAATTTTGGGTGTCAGGTATTATGTCCCAGCAATGAGTGAAAAGTAACTAAGACAACCTCAATGTATCACCTGTAACAGGTTTAACAGCCTCCTTGAAATAAGGAGACAGACACAGACTAGAATCTGAAATGAGGCCCCAAAGGCTGCAGGACAAAAATTAATTCAATGAAAAATTAATTCAAAGACAAAAAATAAATACATAAATAAATAAAATAAATAAAGCCAGTTCAAAACTACTTCATTGGGGCAATAGATACTTCTCTAAATAGCCACTTACTCTATTTCAATAGAAGGTCTAAATTTTGAAACCTGAAGTTATTTTAACAGGAATACATATTACCTAGTACTTAGGAAGGACAATGACTATCACATCAAAAGTAATGATAAGTAATTTATACTTTTATCTCTAAGATACTTTAATTATAGTCTTAATCAGGTCTCCCATAAACAAAAACAGGAAGGTTGGTGATACTAGCCTCAGTAAATACTATCTCACTACAGTAATCCAATCGGATACATTTCTGTCTAGTCTGTGACAGGCAGAGGTGGGTGAGCTGATGTGATCTGCTCAGTAGACTCTACTCAAAAGTAACCTTCAGAATTACTTTGGAGATCATATGAGGTAAGTAACATGGTAAAACAGTGTTTTTCAACTGTAAGGCGTCATTTCCTTTTTCTGGAACACCCAGCATATAATGTAAGTGTCAGTGGCAATGCAAGATTAAAGCATGTTCACATTCATATTTGTTAGGCTTTTTAATGGAGCAATTCCAGTGGAGGTAAACAGAATCTGGGGTTTTAATTTGCATTTCCCAGACACTGAACATCTGTTCATGTGTTTATTGGCCATTCTTACACCTTTTTAAAAATGAAATACCTACCAGTGATTTAGCTCAGTGGCCAAAGCACAAGGTTGTAAGTTCGATCTCTGGTACCAAAAAAAGAAAGAAAGAAAGAAAGAAAGAAAGAAAGAAATATCTGTTCAAACCTTTTGTCCATTAAAAATGTGGGCTGGGGTTATAGCTCAGTGGCATAAGTGCCTGCCTGGCAAGCACAAGGTTGTGAGCTTGATTCCTGGTAACAAAAAACCAAAACCAAAACCAAAACCAAAAAACAATGTGGGCTGCTTTTCTTATTGGGTATAAAACTTCTTTATGTACTCTAGAAACAAATCCTTCGTCAGATATGTTTTGAATATTTTCTCACATTCTGTGACTTGCCATTTTGTTTTCTTAATGAGATATTTTGAAGAACAAAAGTTTTCATTTTGATAAAAGTATTTTATAATTTTTCTCTTCTATGATCCCTGCTTTTTGTGACTTATATAAAAATTCTGGTTACTCCAAGGTCAGAAATGCTTTCTCCTCCTCCTCCTCTTCCCCTCTCCTCCTTGTCTTTCTTCTCCTTTTTCTTCTTCCTCTTCCCCTCCTTTTTTTTTTTTTTTTTTTGAGACAGGGTCTCACTAAGTACCTCAGGCTGGTCTGGAGCTGCCAATCGTCCTGCCTCAGCCTTCAAAATGCTGGGATTACAAGATATACCATCATGCCCAGCAGAAATGGTTCCTTCTAGGAGTTTCATAGTATTAGATTTTATATTTAGGTCTCTGATACATTTAATTCTTGAGTGGCTTGACATGAAGTTTTTTGTTTTGTTTTGTTTTTTGAGACAGGGTTTCTCTGTGTAGTTCAGGCTGGCCTTGAACTCAGTATGGTGGCCAGGCTGGCCTCAAACTTGCAGTAGTCCTTCTACCTCAGCCTTCCATGTGCTGGGATTATAGCCTTCCAAGTGCCCCCATGCCTGGCTTGAAGGGCTGATGTTCTTTTTAAATTATTCCTGTCATTAGACCAGAGGAAGGGAAGAAAGAAGGAAGTAACATGGGGTGTGAATATCATCAAAATACGTCCTACGCACCGAAACTCCCCGAATGTCAAACTAGGGAAGAGTGTGGTAAGGAGGGGCGAGGAGGAATCATTAAAGTATGCTATGTGCATGAACAAATCTGCCGGAATGAAAGTCATTAGTTTGCACAACCAACATGCACAGTAACAATGTGGAAAACCACATTTCTTATTTTTTATTAACACATCATTACTGTACATATTAATGAAGTTCAGTGTGATAGTTCCACACATGTATACAGCATACATTGACCAAATCCAGCCTCCCTTTATCCACTTCTGCAACATCCTTCAGAGCCTTCATTAATCATTATTCTATATTTATGCCAGCTTATTTTAGCTTCCCATTATGAGAGCAGACAGCATTTTATAAAGAGTAAAATCCTGTACTTTGCAGCAAAATGGATGGACCTAGGACATTAATTTACAAAAGCCAGCCAGCCAGAATATGTGTGTATACATGTATAGACAGACACACATACATACATACATGTTTAGTTGATTCAATTGCTAATACTTTTTTTTTTTCAAACATGGTTTCACTATGTTCAGGCTGGTCTTGAACTCAGTATGTAGCCTAGGCTAGCCTGAAACTTGCAGTGATCCTCTTGTCTCAGCCTCCAGTGCTGGGATCATTGCCAAGCACCACCACACCTAACTCTAATACTTTTTAACATATAAAGAATATCAGGCTGGTGCAGTGGCACACATTTGTAATCCCAGCACTGGGGGAGGGGAGGGTGTCCTGACGAAGAAGGCCAGTTGGACTCCAAAGCAAGATGGGCTGGGATCGGGCAACAACAATAACAACAGTATCTGTACTTGAAAAGAACATTGCTCTAGAGAGAACAATGGCCGCACCAGCAAACAAGCCCAGTCTGGGAACTAGCACCATGTGCGGGCCACTGCCAGACTGGGAACAGCCAGACCCCAGCCCCTTCCAGTGCATGGGCTGGCAAACAAGCAGTACCAACCCCCCTCCCCCACAAAGTGACCAGCTTATCTGGATAAATACAGGCTGTATGATGGCTATCAAGGTGAAATGCAATTGGATGCCTGTCGTGCTTTGGTGTTTCAGTAACATTGCAGGTCTAGGGCCAGTGGTCTGATCATACGTTCAGAAGATATTGGTAGACAGTGTGGCATCTGGTGGGGGGGTGGTCTCCTTCTGAGAGTTGTTGCCATTGTTGATTCCCTATGGTCTTGTTTTGAGGTCCTATATCGTTTCCACTGATTTGTTGGGTTGGGTTTTGTTCTTTTTTATTTTGTTTGATTATGTTAAATCTGATGGCAAGAGAAGCTTATTTCAAGGATAGCAAGATATATTATGGTAGCAATTCTGGATTTACTATTGCCTTGTGTCTTGGTTACTTTCCACTGGTTGCTGGGACAAAACACCCAACACCCAAAATGAAGGAAGGAAAGGTTTACTTAGCTCACAGTTTGTGGTGATTTCAATCCATAATCAGCTGGTTCCAAAGCAGGATGGCATGACACTGGGACAACACTTCAAGGCAACAGTCAGAGCAAAAAGGGGAAAAACAAGTCTCTTCTCCCTTATAGTGTATGCAGGCCACCCCCCACTCTCTAGGGAAGATGTATCACTCACAAAATCTCTTTGCCCTTCTCTTGCACAGGATGAGGATATTTACAAAGTAAGAACCCTGGCTCCCTGCTGAGTTTCTCAGTTAAACTTCTAAACTTCTCAAGTTGACATAATGTATCAATCATAACACCTTATTTTGAAGTCCTTTATTGCATTCATTGTTTTGTTTTTATTGTTTCTTTTCTATTCTGTTCTGCTTGATTTTTAAATGTCTGAGGTTATCTGCAGCTATCTTGAAGACATCAAAAGGCATTATGATAACTATTGTTGATTTCATAATGTTTTGAAGTCCTGTATCTCTTACACTGGTTTGTTTCGATTGGTTTTATTCTGTTTTATCCTCTTTAAAATTAAAAAAAAAAGAAAAAAGAATATTACTGTATATATTTCTTTCTTAATCTTTGCCAGGTGTTTTTTTTCTTCAGGAAAAAATACGTATTATGGCAGAAACACTTTTATTTGCATTTATTTCTAAGTTGTTAGTTTGTATTTTCTATTTCCTGATGTTTCTACACTTAATTCTTTGATTTTAAGGCTTTAAAAATTTCTACTGATTTGGAAACTATAGGTTTTTGTAATTTTAACATTCATATCTTACAAACTTCACAGAAGATATCTCCATTCTAGAGCAATAGGAGAACCACATAAGTACTCTCTTCCAAGCACCTCCACATTTCTTTTACATTGCTTTGTATCATTATTTTAGTTCTCTTGTTTCTAAGTTCATGATGTACTATTTTAAAATAATTTTTATAGATGAATAAGCTTTATATTTATCCTTCTCCTTTTACTAATTTTGCATTTGATTTTTCTGCTTTTCTTAGATATTTGAGATGCAAAATTGGGTTATCGGTAATCCTTTGATTTTTAAATATAAGTTCTTATTTATATGAACATCCCTTTTAGTACTGCTTTTGCTGTACTTTACAAGTTTTGTAAGAAATTTTTTTGATTTCTTAGATGACTCATTGTTCATTCAAGAGTGTACTGTTTAGTCTCTATGTATTTGTATAATTGTTAAAATTTCTTTTAACATCTAGTTTTATTCTTCTGTAATCAGGAAAGACACAGGATATGCTTTTAATTCTTTAAAATTTGCTAGGGCTTTTACAAGGTGTGATGATGTATGCTCATGTCAGCAACTGTGAGGTTGAGGAGAAGGATCTCGAGTTTGAAGTCACCCTGGATTTGTTTTGGAAAAATAAAGATATGTGGCCTTGTATGTAGTCTACTCTAGAGAATGTTCCATTTGCTGATAAAAAGAATGCATATTCTATAGCTGTTGGGTAACATGTTGTATAAATGTCTCAAGTCCATTCATTTATAATACAGTTTAGTTTGATTTTTTTTTTTTTGTTGACTTTCTGTCTGGATGACCCATCCACTAATGAAAGTGGGGTATTCAAATTCCCCAATATTATTATATCAGAGCATATTTTTGCATTAGTTCTAATAGTGTTTACTTTATAAAATTGGGTGCATCAACCTTAGGTGCATATGTACTTAAAACTGTATTGATCTCTTAACCATCAAATAGTGACCTTCTTAAAGTCTATTTTCTTAAATATAAGTATAGTTATTCTTGCTTACTTTGGGTTTCCATTTGCTTCAAATATCACTTCCTATCCTTTCACTTTTAGTTTATGTGCGTCTTTACTGGTGAAGTGAGCTTTGAAGACATAATATTCTTGGGTCTCTCTTTTTTATTTTTATTTTTTCATCTTTTTGAGACAAGCAGTTTAGATTGGCTTTGAACTCACTTTGTAACCCAGGCTGGCCTCAAATTTGCAGCAATCCTGACAGCCTCCTGAGTGCTGGGATTACAGGTGTGCACCACCACACCTGGTCTTTGGGTCTCAGTTTTAATGCATTCAGCAAGCCTGTATTTTTAATCAGAGAATTCAGTCCACTAACACTCAAAGTTATTGTTGATGGGTAACGACTTACTCACGCTGATTTCTTTTTCGGTACCTGGAATCGAACTCAGGGCCTTGCACTTGCCAGGCAGGCACTGTACCACTGAGCTACATTCCCAGCTCTCGTGTTGATTTTTAAAAATTGTTTTACACATTCTTTGACTTTTTCTTTTGTGGTTTGATGGTTTTCTGTATTGGTAAGGTTTTGTTTTGTGATTCAAGGTCTTTTGCATGGTAGGCAGACACTCTACTGTTGAGTTACACCCCTAGCCTGAGTATCGATAAGGCTTGATTCTTTCCTACTTCTCTTTTGTGTATCTGATCAGAGGACATACACTTTCACATATTTTCATCATGGTAATGAGTTTTCTTTTGGTTAGGTTTAGGAGTCCCCTAAACTTCTCCTGTAAGGCTAGTCTGGTGGTCACAAATTATTTTCTGGCTGTACTCAAAGACTTTCATTCCTTCATTTCTGAAGGACAACTTTGCTGGGTATAGTATTCTTAGTTGGCAGTCTTCCCCACCCCACCAGGACTCAGACTATGTCATTACATTCCCTTCTGGCCCAGCATTTCTAATGAGAAATCTGTTAGTACAATAGAGATAATCTAAACTGTGACATAGCATTTTTCTTCTGTATGGTTTAGAATTATGACAGTTGAACATGATATACTGTGGTGAAGATCCTTCCTGGTCATGTCTACTTGTGGACATATCAGCCTCTTGCATGGGGAAAAATTTCTGCAATTATTTCACTGAACAGGTTTTCTATGACCTTTACCTTCTTTTCCTTTACCTTTGGGTACCCTAAAAATAAAGGTTTTTATGTGCTTCATGGTATTCCAAAGGTCTTGAATGCTCTTGTCATTTTTTATACTTCAGAAGACATGTTCAGGTCTTTTACTACTTAAGTCTGTTGTTGAGGCTTTCGGCCAATATTTTTTATTTGATCTAATTAATTTTTCATTTCCAGTATTTTCAAGTTATTTTTCAAAATCTATTTCTGCAGAATTTCTCATTTATATCATGTTTAGTCTTACTAATTTAACATTCTATCCCCTGGATCTCACTGAGCTTTTGAAAATAACCATTCTTTAATCAGGTATTTTAATCCATATTGACTTCTTTGGGCTTTGTTGCTAGAGAGTTAGTGTGTTCTTTTGGAAGTGTCATGTTGCCGTGTTTTTTCATGTCTTGTGCTCCTATGCTGAGATTTTCACATCCAGTTATCTCTAACACTTTTCTAAGTGGCTTCCCCTGAAGACGGGTCTTACACTGTTGGCTCAGTATGCAGGGTTGGCTATCACACCAGCTGGGCATTATAGTATAGTCTGCCTACAGCTTCTCTGGCTGTAATTAATGACTACAGTCAGTGTGTACCATGGTGGGGTCAGAGGACCCACTGTCTCTGTGGTCACATGAGTATGGTCACCAAGGCAGTTTGAGCAAGTATGGTACAGACAGCAGTGGGTGTGGGGTATTTGCTGTGTGGCTTCTCTTACAATGGGAGTGGTGCCCCCAATTGGGCAATGAGATTTTCCAGGCACTGTTGATGCTATGTCTACTACCAGCAAGGGCCACTGGCACTGGCAACACCAGCAATGGTGGGGGCCTGAACCACTTGCCTTCTGGCTAGGCAGTGTTGCAGTGCTGCATGGGGAGAGGCAGTGGCAAGAACTGCAGAATCTCTGCTATGACACCAAACCCTGACGAGTGCTTAGATGTATGCAGGGGGACAGTGGTGGTGGTGGCAGAGGGAACTGCACCTCTTGGCCCCTTTACGGAAGTACGCGCAGGGGCAGGTCCCTCACTAAGGGGAAGGGCAGTAGTGGGAACCAAGGTGTTCCCTCCCACAGTAGTCAGCAGCAGGCACCTGCCTTCAGTCCTGGTACCGGCCCAAGTTCATACGCAGCTTGCCATGTGCTCGGTCTCAGGGGGCAAGTGCCCTGATCTCCTGGCCCTTGAAGGCAGCCTTCTCCATTACTTTCATATACAACACCTGCACCCTACAGTACCGGGCACCAAGTGGATTTTAGTTAGTCATTCTTCCATGCTAAATTGGGTTTGCAAGGTAGCTACTCCCTCCCCAACTCAAATCAGTGCAGTGGAATGCACTGGGTCCCCAGAGATGGGAATATGCAGGGGTTTCTGACCCCTAGCACAGCCCAAATTCACCTCATAGTTCATGTCTCAAGATAGCATGTCTCTAGGGATTTACTGGGAGATGATGTCAGAGGCTCTTCCAAAGCAAGGCTACTGTGTGCACTTCAGGCTGCTTAACTGGGCTGCAAACCTGTAAAAACGTGCCAGCAGCCATGACTGCCAGCATTCAGAATGACAGTTCGTCAGTATTCTTCCTTTCGCCCTGAACCCTACAAAGAGGGTCTCTCCTCCCACAGCCATGGAGTTTGGGTGGCAGCTGTGGAGCTAGGGCAGTAGGGTTGGCGCATTTTCTGTGTCCCAAGTCTGAATTTTACAAGGTTCCAGTCTCTGTCTTGTGGATTTCCAGTTTCTTCCATGCCCACTCACCTCGTGCAACCTGTAACTTTGGTTCTTCTTGAGGAGGCAGAAATGACTGCTGGATATTTCTGTTCAACTATCTCGAAGCCCCCAGAAATGGATCTTTTTTTTTTTTTTTGTGGCACCAGGGATGGAACTTACAACCTCGCGCCTGCCAGGTAGGCGCTTAAGCTGCTGAGCCAAACTCCCTGCCCTGTTTTTTTGAGGCAGGGTCACACTATATAGTTCAGGCCGGGCTTGTGCTCACGTTGTAGCCCAAGCCAACCTCAAACTCACAATGCTCCGCCTACCTCAGCCTCCCGAGTGCTGGGATTAAAGGTGTGTACCACCATGCCTGGCCAGCAATGGGTCTTAATTCCAGTCAAAACTGGAAATAATCCAAATGCACATCAACATGTAAGTGAGTAAGTATGCGGTGAAATAAAGATGTGCATACTGAATTACTACTGGGAATAAAAAGGAATAAAGTGATAACATGAAAAACATGAGTAAATCTCAGAAGCACATATTGAAAAAGTCAGGAAAAACAGTACATAGTGATTCCATACATGTAAAATTCTGGAAAATGTAAATTACTCTGTAGTGAGTGATAGAAAGGTTATTACTGGTTATCTCCTGAGGAAGAAGATAAGCAAAGGATGGATCACAAAGACACCTAAGGAAGTTTTACACATATGTCACTAGTCACTTTTCAATTACTCCTCAAAAAGTTGTTAAAAAAAAAAAAAGATGAGGAAAGGAAGAGTCCTGGAACTGAAATATCAATTAAAATCATCAAGCTGGGTGTGGTGATGCACACTTGTAATTGAGGCACTCTGGAGTCTGAGGCAGGAGGATCGGTGCAAGTTTGCAGCCAGCCTGGGCTACATAGCAAGACACTGTTTAAAATAAAAATCAAACAAACAAACCAAAAACTAAAAACCAAAAACCAAAAACCAAAATCAGTTATTAGAATTGAGAACAGATTGAAAAAAATGAACAAAGTTCATGAACTGGTGGGTCAGTATCAAATGGTGTAACAAGTCTCAGAAGTAGAAGAGACAGAATGAGGCAGAAAAAAATTGAAGGTAGAAGTGGTAGCAATTTTGCTGAACTGGATAAAAAATAGCAACACATGAATTAGAAACGTAAGTGAGTACCCAAATAGGGTAAATACAACATCACATCTAGCCATACCTGGGAGTGCTATCCTGTAATCCTAGAATTCTGAAAGGCTCAGGAAACAGGATGGCAAGTTCCAGACAAGCCTAGGCAACTCAGCAAGATCCTGTCTCAAAACAAAACAGGCTGTGGATATAGCTCAATGCAAAAAAGGCCCAGGGTTCAATCCTTGATACCGAGGGGAGAAGTGGGGAGATATACATTGTATGATTGCTACTATATGAGGCATCTAGAGGAGTCAAAGTCATACAGACAGAAATAGAATGGTAGTTCCCAGGGGTTGAGGGAAGATGAAAAAGGGTGTGTTTAATGGGGAAAGACTGAGTGTTTCAAAATAAAACGACCTCTGGAGATGGTTGTACACATGAATGCAGTTCCTAAATTATATACTTAGAAATGGTTAAGTTGTTAAATTTTATGTTATACAATTTATCACTTTTTTTTAAGAAAGAAAAAAATCATTCAGAGAGAATACATCACACACAGAATAGTAAAAATGAAAATAACTCAACTTTCCCTAGAAACAATGAAAATTAGAAGACTATAGAATGGCATCTTTCAAATGCTGAAAGAAAATAGAACTCTCACTCCAGAATTTTATACCCTGTAAATAACTTTCTCAAAAAATGAAGGTGAACTCAAGATATTTATAGATAAATGCAAGCTGGGAAAATTTTTTACCAGGGGTTTGCATGGCAATAAATGGTAAAGTGAGCTCCTCAAGCTGAAGAAATTAGGTGGAAACTTCATTGGATAATGTTTAATTTTTGTTTTCAATACTTACACATATGATAAAAATTTACAAGGGGGAAATAGTCCTCTATAGTTATGCAGATATTCACTATTTCTTTTGGTTTTCCATGATTCCCAAAGTGCTAAGTTTCCTTTCTGGTACCATCTTGCTTCAGCCTGAAAAATGTACCAAGGGGCTCCTTTTATGTCTCCTCTACCCCCAGAAAGATGGGCCCTTCGTGAGTGTTTTAGCCACTTGCCCCACTGTGCTGCTTTGCAATAGGCCCCACTGTGGAGGCAAGTCAACAAGGGACAGAAAATGGACCTCTGTGACCTCCAAGTTTTTTCCCCCTCTATAATCTCCTCCCTTTTACTTACTTTTCAGAAGTTTTAGGTTGTATACTTTGGGTTTTGCTCAGTTTGTGTAGCTGTAACCAGCGGGAGCTACAGTCTAAAATGGCTTCTGCCACCACAGTGGACTTGGACTTTATAAACTGCTTTTCAAAGTTTCTGTATCTCTCTTCTGTATTTACCCACAAATTTAAAAACTTAACATAATTATTTAAAAATTTTTGTAGACTAGTTCCAAGATCTAGGTTTATTTTGGTCTGTTTCTATGTACAGAATTCTCTCAGCTATAGTTAAGTTGGAGACAGACCTCTCCCACAGTGGTCTGCCTTCCTTGACTAGGCCCCATCTCCTAACAGCAAGTCTTCTACAACACACCCTTAGTCCAATCCTCTTCTAAAAGACTCCACCTATGAGTGCACAAGGCTCTTATAGGACATTTAGGTATAAACCATAATAAGTACCTTCAGTTTTTTTTGTACTGAGAATCGAAGTACCTTCAGTTTAAAAACTTTTTATCCAGAGTTTATTATTGTTGCAGTTGGTTTAGTAATGATATGAGTTACTCTATTGCTAATACTACCTTCAGTTTTTTTAAAAAAATTTCTTATCCAGAGTTTATTATATTGCAGTGGGTTTAGTAATGATGCAAGCTACTCTACTACTAATACTACCATTCTCAGAAACTATGTGGTCTTTCTGGACTTAAGAAAGCTCTTTTTTCCATCTTCTTCCCCTTAGAATTCTACAAACAATATTGAACTTATTTTCTCTAAAAATCTCCAGTAGACATTGATCATTACCCTCTCGCTTCCTCATGCATGTAAGTGTAAATAAACATGCAGAAAAACACAAATTGGACAAACATCCACAACGAGGCTGCCTCTTCAACTGTCTGTATGTTCTACTTTCTCCATTACATTATCTCTCTTCAACACAGATTTATTTATGTTTATTTTGCACCTATAATGTGTCCTCAGTCTTCTCTTTAGAGTTGTAACATATTAATATAAAAATGCACAGTAGAAGGTAGAATGTTCCAAAGGCTGTGAGAAAGATAATAAAAACCTGCTCTGGTGATTCACAGTGAAATTAATCCCAACTAGGACAACTAACAGAGGTTTTCCAGTAGAAGAAGAGTATGGAAGGTGGTTTTCAGCTGCTGACTAAAGCAGACACACTTGCAAAGTTGTTCTCTGGTGCTTCAGCTGTAGCATGGTTCTGCCTAAGTGTGATCTGCAGATGAGCCGCACTGGCACATTTGGTGTTCATCCAAAAGGCAGGATCTCGGGATCCAGGCTAAGCATACTGAATCAGAAAGAGCATTTCCACAAGATGAATGAATATTTCACATGTACTAATAATAACTATTGAGTTTTTAACTAGAATTAAGAATTTCGGATCTTACTTTTTCTACTCCCAGGTAATCATGTGTGTAGTAGAAGGGTAAGGGACCCACAAAGAACAACTGGTAACATGTATTAAATATCTACTACTAGGTACATGATGTTGGTTTTGCCATTTTATATTCATTAGTAATTTGAATCATTTATTACCACTCTGGAGATAAGAAAATTGACGGTCAGAGAGATTAAGTAAGTGGCCCAAAATCACAAAGAAAGGAGAAGAATTTTGACTTGAGCCAGCACATGACTGACACCAAAGACTAACATGTTCTTCACCACACTATGTTGCCTCTCTGCTCGGTGGTTCTGAAGAATCAAGTGCTGTTTACAGGTCTTCCACCAATAAGTTCAGTGATCTAGGCCAACCCAATCTATCTTTTTTAGGACTCGGCTCTTCATGTCTAACCTGGGGGAGGACAAGCCAGAGAAAGCTCACATGGAAGGAATGCTGGTGCTTCAGGAAAGCAGGTGTTTAAGACTGTCTGAAGACTGAGTCAGTCACCTTGGGCAGATGGGTAAAGAACAAAAGCAGAACTTGAAAGAGCTGGGCTCTCATCCTGTACCTACCATTTTTTGTTGTAAGCCTCAATTTCCTCACAATTAAACAAGAGTTAGATTGTCTACACTGGCTATCTCTCAATGTGTGTGGATAGTTCAAAAGATACCATGAAAATATTTCCACAGATCTGATTTATTAATACAGCCATTTCCTATTTGCCTTAACCTTTATAACATCAATTAGATACTTCTTAATTTAGGAAGATGATTTGTAATCTGCTTGGCTATGGCAGCAGTTGGGAGCTCACTCTGACAAAGCCTATTGGCCTATTGGCTTTGTGTGCTTATTTCTCCTAACAATAGTAGTAAAAGGCAAAATAGGTACAGGTTCTACACCTGTGAGAGAACTACTTGAGTTATAAGAACAAAGATCATTATTCTAGAGCAGGGAGTCCTTATTTTAGAACTTTCTGTGATGATGAAAATGTTTCACATCTGTTCTGTCCAGTATGGCAGTCAAATGACACTACCGAGCACTAGAATGTGGCCAGTATAATACTTTAATTAATTAAAATAGCCCTACATGAATAGTAACTACCATACATAACAGTTCCACAGCAAAAGTGAGACACATATTTGTTAACCAATATTAAAGTTTTATAGCTATACTTTTTTCTTTAATCACGAAAACTTTAGTCAGGTATTGGAAATATCAGATGACAAAATTTTTCATACAATTTATAAGGATTAGAGAGGCAGAAACTAGGGAATCATCATTTGTGAATCATGATGTTTTATGTAGGCAGTATGGGAGACTCTATATATAAATTAAAAGCAAGTCTTTTTCAAAAATTGCTACCTAAAAGGTCAATATTTTATTTATTTTTTTATACCTACACTCTCTTAAGGCCATAAGATAAATTGACTTTGTTATTTTGAAATTCTGAAACTCCATTCCCTAATGCCTTTTACCTCTAAATCAAACAAAACTTTTTTTTTTTTTTGGTCTTTTTGAGACAGGGTCTCACCATGCAGTTCAGGCAGTCCTTGAACTCACTTTATAGTCCAGGCTGGCCTTGAACTCACAGCAATCCCCTTGCCTCAGCCTCCTAATACTGGGATTACAGGTGTCTACCATGCCCAGCTCAAGCAAAACATTTTTGTAGGGTAATTTTTGATGAGCGGTTTCTCTGGTACCCAATCATTGCTTAGGAACACAGATGGTACCAATAAAATGTGAAGGTTACATAAACAAAAATCATGCTTTGCTACATGTGTGTTTACATGAAAAGACACTATTTTACCCTGTTGTCTTTAAAATTAAACACCAGAGGCTGTCAAAACCGAGCCCCATGAGTGGTCAGTCACCCAAGGAATGGACAGCACCTACCTTGCATTTTCCGTTCTCCGGCTTATGCACTGGTGCAGGTAGAGATACTCCTGAGGTGCACTGGTGGACAGGGCAGGCTGCATGTGGTTTGACACAGGGGGCTCAAATGTGAACAGAGTTGGCTGGCTGGAGTGCGATGGGGCGGAGGACTTCCGTTCTCGGAGCAGGTGATGACTAGAGCTGCTGAGCTCAGCTGGAGAAGAGCGTGGGCCATGGCTGGCCGAGATGTTTCTCAGGGAGTCTGTGAAAAGGAGAAAGAACTCAAGTAAAAAGGGGAAGAAAGGTGTTCTGACCCGAAAGGAGGCTGTCAGAGGGAGAGAAAGTGTTCAGAGCAGAGGTGCCAATCTAGCAATGCTGTCTCTCTCCCGCACACCTGCTGCCTCTGCTCTCCCACGGGGGAGGGCTGGGCGCTCTGGGTCACCTTAGTTGAATGTGAGAGGTACCCTGTAACTGTGTCCTACTCCTTGAGTAGCCTGGAGGCCACACTGCCTCTCAGGAATTGGGCTGGATCTGCTCCACCCCAGGAGGTATGGCTACCCAAGATCTAGAAGCATGACCTTGGCTCCAGACAAGGTCAGCTTCTGGAGTAGTGAGTACCCCAGCCTTCCTCCTTACTCCTTCAGTCATCACTTCCCTCAAAGCTATGCTGATACTGTTAAATGAGGCACCACAGGATGAACCGAGGCCCTGGTCTGTGTCTTACTGCTTGCTTTACTGATAAAAGCACAAATGTCTTTGGAACTGTCCCTTCAGATTTGACCCAAGCTCTTCCTGCCTACTCTTGCAAGTCTTGTGAGGACAGTGCTGGTCTCCAATCCCCATCACTCTGTCAACTGGTCTTTTCTTCCTTTCCTAACTCTTATCTTAAACTCTCCTCTGTTGTGTTAGAAAGGAAGTGAGGTGTTAAAGACAGATAATACTTAGAGAGCTACACCCCAAGCCAAAGGTATTATTCACTGGGTTGGCTTTCTAAGCTTGTCCAAATTCCTTAGCATAACATGCAAGGTTGTTCACAGACTAATCTATTTCCTGCTTTTCTCCACCCATAAACAAGGCATATGGAAGCATCATTAGTCCCTGCACACACCAGCTTCTTTTGTGATTTTTGTTTTGGCTTACACTGTTCCTTCCGCCTGAATTTCATTTATATTCTCCTGGCAAACTCATATACAGACTTTACACCCTTACCAGGATATCACTTTTTTTTTTTTTTCCTGGAACCTTCTTGTACTTGGTTTTTCTTCTGGTCCTGGTTTTGCTTCTGCTTCCATTATAACCATAAGCACTCTGCTTCCTTGCCTAACCCTTAGGTTTCTGAGAACTTTGGCTATGATGCTGTTATCTTTATAGTCCCAATACTTACCCAATAAAGATCCCCATAGAGAAGAACCTCTATGGGGATCTTTATTGGGTAAGCAAAAACCTTCATTAAATATTAAAAAATCCCGATAATGGATGTCCTAAGAAGTAAAGCTTTAAAGTAAGTTCAGGTGATGTGCTAACTGCTGAGGCAGTGTTTTGGTGATGATGGCTAAGGTTATTCAAATTATACCAGAGGGACAAACTTCTCTGTCTACTACTTCCTATTATCTGACCTATTTTGGGCTGTGCCCTTCTCACGGCCCTAGGGAGGATCACAAGCTCATTAATGCTCCACAGTTCTAATTACTCTCCAGTCATTTTTGATACTAGGCAGGACATCAGTGTATAAAGTGTATAAAGAAGCAAAGCCAGTGGGCCTCTGGGGAAAAACTTCCACTGGCAGCTGTATTGACCCCAAAATGAATTCCCACTGCAGCTCTCATAGTGACCTGGACATTTGTTAAAAAATCAATGCCTTTATTACTCCATTAGATTTGTAAAATGAATGCTCTAATAGGAGAGAGGTTTTATGTTAGGGGACAGAGTAACCATGGCTCCAGGGGAGGAGCATAAGCTGCTGCCTGAGAAGACCCAGGGGAGGTTTAAAAAGACAAAGCCTCTGGTGAGATTCTACATTCCCTGTTATCTCTACTCTCCCCTTCCACAGGGTATTCCTCAATCCTCTCACAGCCTCATTATAGGCCTGGAGTTTCCCAGGACAATCCTGTCTACTCCCAAACTTCAGTTATCACCTACCTGCATGACGACAACTCTCAAATCTCCAGCTCTAACTCAGCTCTCCTTCCTGGGCTCTGTGCTGCTTCCCCTGCCCCAGGCATTCCCATTCAGGTGTCCCACAGCAGGTCAAGGGTAGGAGTCTAAACAGAGCCCATCCCTCCTGTGTTTCCCATCTCTGGGAAGCACACCAATATCAGCATCCCATTGGCTCTCCTGGGCATCAGCTATGCCAGCCCTGTTTCTCAATGGCCATGTCATGGTTATGTTACTGCCCCATGTAAGACTCTTCAACAGCTCCCTGTTATCCTTAAGATGACTAACAAAGGGCTCTCTTTCTTTAAAATTATTTTCCTGTTTATTTCTTTAACCTTGCTTACCAGGGTTCCCTTGGACTTCAGAGGAATTTTCAGAGGAACACACAGACCTCTCTCTCATCACTGTGAACATTAGGCTGTGAAGTCAGTGAGGGGAAGAGATTCTGTCTCTTTTGTAATGGTTCTATCCCCAGTATTAAGTCCGGTATGTCATATAAGTTAATGAATATTTGTTGACTGAACAAGTAAAATATATAGCACCATAAATCACTATTCCCTCAGCACCACACACTGACTACCTAGTGCCTTCAGAATAAAGCCCGGGTTCCCCATTTTGTCACGGCCTGGCTATTCTGTCTTGCCATCCACTGTATCCTTCATGCTCTCTATCCCAAATGGTTGGGCTGAGTCTGAATAGAAGGAGTGACCCATCCTTAACTCTGCAGCCCTCTGTGCCTTGAGAAGCTCACTCAGGCTGTAAAATCCTAGTTGAGGACACCACCCCGTCCCCACCTCCATCGATGTACTGGTAGACCTGTGTGAAGTCATGTCACCTCTTAAGAGTCTTGTTTCCCTATTTACAAATCAACACAGGGAAGTTAAAGGATGTAATCACTTCTGTATTCCCCATACCTAGAACTGTCCCACTGCATAGCAGTTGTTCGCTACATCTTTGTTGAATGAGTATGTTAAATAAAAGAATTTTTCCTGGCACAAAAATTCAAACAAAAACATTACAGTATTTATGTTTCTTGTGGTCACAATCTGCACTTCCTATTTAGATGAAGTAGAGAGTTGGGATGAGTTGGGCCTTCATGTAACAGCTTCTGATCCACCACCACGAAACTATCCCTATGAAACCAGCCAATTCCACACAAAGGTCCGTAACTCTAGAAAAGTTCTGTCAGAGCTGTTTGTTTCTAAGCTTTGCCTAAAGCCCACTTCTGTTTACAATTTTAAAAGATTTCTGAGCCAGAGATTTGGCTCAGTGGCTCAAGCGCTTGCCTGGTAAGTGTGAGGTCATGAGTTTGAACGCCAGTACCAAAAAAAAAAAAAAAAAAAAAAAAAAAAAAAAAAAGATTTCTGCGTGAATTTATGTGATTATTTCTTAGTGCCTGTACTGGCTATAATAGTGTCTTCCCAAAACTCCTGTTTGCCTGGCCCTTAGAATATGATCTTACTTGAAAACAGGTCTTTGAGATATAATTAGTTATGAAAAAGTCGTACTGAATTAAGGGAGGCCTACTCTAATACTGGTGGTCCCTGTAAAAGATAGGGAGACCAAGGGGAAATGCCATGATGACAGAGGAAGCGATCAGAGTGATAGGTCTACGAGCCTGAGAATGCCAAGGATTGTTGGCAGCCACCAGAAACTAAGAGAGAATTACTGATTCTCCCTTAGAGCCCCCAGAAGGCATCAACAGTGCAAACATTTAAATTTGGACAACTAATCTCCAGAACTGTCAGATAATTTATTTTTGTTGTTTTAATCTACCCAGCTTGTGATAAATTGTTATGGCAGTCCTAAAAATCCAGTACACTGCCATAAAACCCCAAACTTCATATAAGGTCTTCTTGCTTATGCTAGGAAAAATAATTAGAAAATTGACTTCAGAGACCAGTTTTCTGGTCTCTGAAGGTGTTCCCATTTTAAACTCTGTAGACAGCAATCCTGCTATCCTGTGCCCCTTTGCTGGTAAGCGGCCTGTGTCTGACTCTCAGCGGGCTTTACCAAGTCTCTGGGGAGGTGCTACCTCCACTTTGCCCATCATCAGGAGGCAGGAACTTCAGCCACTTGGGCTCTGTGCTGCTCTATTTGCCTCAATGAAAGCTTCTCCCTTCAGATGGTAATTGTCTTTGCTTAGTGGAAAGTATTTTACATCTATATTCTGGACAGGGCTGACTCAAAGTTCTATCATCATTTCGTGTCACATCTGAAAATAAAAGTTTTCAGAAAGATTTCCAAAAGTTTCACAGTGTTATGTAAAAGAAAAAAAAAAAAAAAAAAAAAAAAAAAAAAAAAAAGCAATTGGAAGAGTTCTTTGTGGATGTGTCTTTAGCTTGCTATTTGTTCTTGAGCAAGTCGCTTAGCCTCAGTCACTTTACCTGTAAAAAACGAACTATTACCAACTGTTCTGTTGTCATAGTGTAGCCAAGAGGATTGATTTACAACATTCCCCTGCCTCCCAAAAAAACTAGTACAAGAATGTCTGTAACATCACCATTCATGACATCCAAAAAGTAGAAACCTCTCAAAAGCCCATCAACTGATGAATCGCTACACAAAATGTGATATACCCATAAAATGGGCTATTATTAATCCATATAAATGAATGAAACATTGATGTACTATTTTGATCAGTCTCCAAAATAGTGAGCTAGTCATAAAAGACCACAGATTGTATGGTTTAATTTACATGAAATGTCTGGAATAGGCAGATCCACAAAGTAGTGATTACCTGGGAGCGAGCAGGGGGAGCAGGAAAGGAGAGTGACTACTAATCAGTATGGGAATTTTCTGTTGGGTAATGACAAATTTTTAAAATACAATCATGGTAATGGTCTCACAACCCTGTAAATACGAAAAACCACTGAACTGTATTCTTTAAGTGAGCAGATTTTACGGTAGGTGAAATATATCTCAGTAAAGCTGTAAACATATACTCACACTTTGACATTTCCTTTAACAGTCATCATATGACCAACTAGTTCTACCTGTTGGTATATACTTTACAGAAATGTCAACATAACGGAGGGTGACAGGGACTGACTGGGTTCCCATACAGAATAAAACTGTCCACAGGGTGTCTCCCTGTAGACAGCAAAAGATTCTTAGGGGAAAAAAAAAAAAAAAAAA
>RJWM01027389.1:0-27112 GCA_004363535.1 Dasyprocta punctata
TTTTGTTTTGTTTTGTTTTGTTTTGTTTTGTTTTTTGGTCTTTTTGAGACAGGGTCTCGATATGCAGTTCAGGCTGGCCTTTAACTCACTTTGTAGCCCGGGCCGGTCTCAAACTCACAATGATCCTCCTGCCTCAGCCTCCCGAGTGCTGGGATTACAGGTGTGCACCACCACACCCAACTCCTTTTTGGTTAATATTAAGTAAATCAAATAAAAGAAAATGAGTAAAGCATTATTAAACAGACAGATAATACCTTTAAGCATTGTTATTGACCATGATCATAATGGCCTATTTTGTGCCCTGAAAATGTATTTTTTTCCTCTATAAGAGTAAAAGATTATGTACAGAAAACATGAATGATAAATGGATCAGAAATTCCTGAGTGTGCCATATTTTTACAATTAAAACATCCTTAAGCCATATGGCAAATTTGTAATATTAAAAATACTGCTTAGAAACTACTACCCGAGCCGGGTGTGGTAGTGCACGCCTTTAATCCCAGCACTCGCCGTCGGGAGGCTGAGGTAGGTGGAGCGTTGTGAGTTCGAGGCCAGCTTGGGCTACAACGCGAGCGTAAGGCCGGTCTGAGCTACAGTGCGACCCTGCCTCAGAAAACTAGGGCCGGGAGTTTGGCTCAGTGACTTAAGCGCCTGTCTGGCAGGTATGAGGCTGTGAGTTCAATACCCAGTGCCACAAAAAAAAAAAAAAGAAACTACTACCCATCCTGTCTGCCTAAATATGACACTGTGTGCATTTTAGCATATTTTTCTCCATCTATAAATAACCATACTGCATACTTGTAACCATGTGATCCATATGATTTAGAATTCCAGAGTAGAGGGAACATGTTTGTACTTAACATTATATAGCAAATATAATTCCTTCATTAACCAACTCTTTGTGCTGCAGGTGTAATAACTGGAGAAGACAGATGGGTTTTTTGATGTGATTATTTTATAGTTACACCTCTCCTTTAAACTGATTACACTGGATACTTATGGGTATATAAAATGTTTGAAGATCACCATACTACACTATTTCTGTTCTTTAATTCTAATCTAGGCTATATATATATATATATATATATAGACACACAAATAATTTTCTAAGATTATGTATAATATAATAAAATATAATTTTCCAGTTTTCCAAGACAATAATACCTTTTGAAGTTTTGGGGATCCTCAAAGAAGGTTCATATCACCTTCTTGTTTTCCCTATAGTATTAGCCTTACTTGAAGTCTTGAAGGTATTGATAATAATTGAATATTGAAAATAACAGGATTATTGGGGGGTTTTTTTGTTTTTTGTTTTTTTTTGCAGCACCATGGATCGAACTCACAGCTTCACACCTGCCAGACAGGCGCTTACGCCACTGAACCAAATTCCCGGCCCTAGTTTTTTGAGGCAGGGTCGCACTATGTAGCTCAGGCCAGCCTTGCGCTTGTGTTGTAGCCCAAGCTGGCCTTGAACTCACAATGCTCCACCTACCTCAGCCTCCCGAGTGCTGGGATTAAGGGCGTGCACCACCACACCCAACTAACAGGATTATTGTTACTCAAGAACTAAATTAGAATCCAGGCAACAAATAAATCTCACAAATACCTACGAGTTGCCTTTCCCACCTGAAATCTCCACCTGAAGCAAAGTCTCAGTGGATGGTGTCGTCTACCCATGGAGATGCCCATGACCCGTGCCTGTGTTGTGCAGCTGAATCCTGTGTGTAAACATCAGTGTTGTGGCACACTCCAGATATCCCAGCACTGCGCGAGTCAGAGGCAAGAAGCTCACAAGAAGCCCAGCCTGAGCAACTTAGTGAGGCCCTGCCTCAAAATTCTAAGAGGCTGGGGATGTAGCTCAGTGCAAAGGCCCTAGGTTCTATCCCCAGTAGTGGAAAAAGAAAAAAAAAAGAAAAGAAAAGAAAGAAAAAGAAGCCCTCCAGTGTACACAGTAAAACACTAAGTTGTCTATGGCTTTGCTCTGGAGGCAAACACAATGCAACAATAGAAGTAGCAATAGTGCGTGAGTTCATTTGTGAAGTAAGTCCTAATGTTTATTAATTATAATTATTAAAGGTACCAAGGTTTGCAGATGACACACACATCTTTCTTTCCTCCCTCCCTATCTCTCTCTGTCTCTCTTCCTTTCTTTCTTTCTCTCTGTTTTTCTTTTTATAGCGCTGTGTATTGAACCCAGGTGCTTTACACTGAGCTACATACCTAGTCCTTTTTTGAGACAGAGTCTCATTAATTCACTGAATTTCTCCCATGTGCGGAAACTTGTGATCTTGCCTCAGCCACTCAGAGTGCTGGGATTACAGGCATGTCTCACAAGGTCCAACCCAAAATGCACTTTCTGGAGTAGCAGCATTTGGCAATTACAACTAGCCTTGGAAATTACCTGAGTCAGGTAGAGGGTATCACAGTATGTTTATCAGCTTTTGTGTTACCTTAAGAAAATACTTGAAGCAGGGCATGGTACTGCACGCCTTTAATCCCAGCATTCAGGAGGCTGAGGTAGGAGGAGTGTTGTGAGTTTGAGGCCAGCTTGGGCTACAACTCGAGTGCAAGGCTGGCCTGAGCTACATAGTGGGACCCTGCCTCAAAAAACCAGGGCTGGGAGTTTGGCTCAATGACTTAAACGCCTGCCCTGGCAGCCACAAAAAAAAAAAAAAAAAAAAAAAAACATCGAATTAAAAAGAGGAAATGTTTGTTTTGGCTTAAAGTTTTACAAGTTTCAGTTTATAGCTGATTGGCCTATATCAAGACAGCATATAGAGGTAAAACAAGCTGCTCTCCTTGTAAGACCAGGAAGCAAAAACAGGAAGGAAAGGATAAGGATCCCAGTGTCCCCTTCAAGGGTACCCTGCCCCCATGTGATCTAAATTCCTCCCACAAGACCCATCTTTTAACAGTTCTACTTCCTAGTAGTGCCATGGCTGGGGACCAACCCTATAGGACGTGAGCCTTTGGGAGATCTAAATACATTCATCATGTATATGGCAGCAGGTTAAAAAATAAGAATTGCTGAGGGGGTTAGGAGGGTACCTCAGTGGTAGAGTGCTTTCATAACGTGTGACACCCTCAGCTCAGTTCCCAATGAGAGACTGAGAGAGGCAGACTGAGACAGACAGAAAAAGGACACAAAGGTGAGATGAAGAAAATGACAGTTCTAAAAAAAAAGAAAGAAAAGAAAGAAAATGACAGTTTTGAGAAAACAAGGCATCTGCTTCACATGAGCACTGGTCACCGAGTCTCTGAAGTATCCTGTCAGCCATCTGTTCAATAAGTAAATGATAGCTGATAAAGAGGAAGCAAGTATAATGAATTGAACTGTGTCAAGAACATTTTTTTAAATGTGTGAAATCCAATTATTTTTATAGAGAAATAGGCCTGTTAATAACTCTTTATTACAGTTCAAAAAACATGGTAGAAATACACAGCATAAATAGGGTATGGAAACAGCATTTGGTTTTGACATAATACAGTGTGCTATCAGTAAACCATTGTACTGAGTCAAGACCTTTTTTCCTCATGGTAAAATACTGTACAAGTTAGCAGTAACACCCAAATGTTTGTAACACTTTTGACTTTGAAATGTAGCAATGAACCATTATGGATGAGTTTCTATGGCAATATTTTAACTAGAGGCAATCACAAATTCACAGAATACTTTTAATCTAGTTATAAATAAGAAACGAGTCATCTATATGCTATGCAAATTTAAAATGAGTAAATTTAGAAACTATTATTTCTCTTTTTATAAAACTATAGTTTTGGAGGGAAGTATAGACATATCTGGAAAATTTAGAAAATGTTCCTTTCAAAGGGTAGTGATGAAAATCACTGAACTTTCTGCACTAAGAGAAGTCTTCTCTGTCAGTACTGTATCCACTAGCCACATGTATATCTACGTGTGCCTAGTATCTACTCTTTATTTTATTTATTTTTTTATTTTTATTTTTTTCCAATACCGGGGATCAAACTCACAACCTTTGGCACCTGCCAGACAGGCACTTAAGCCACTGAGCCTAACTCCTGGCCCTATTTTTTTCAATGCAGGGTCGCACTATGTAGTTCAGGTGGGCCTTACATTGTAGCTCAAGCTGGCCTCGAACTCACAAGGCTCCACCTATCTCAGCCTCCCAAGTGCTGAGATTAAAGGCATGCGCCACCACACCCGGCTCTACTCTATTATTAAGGCAAAATAACCAACAGTCAAATTTATAGTAGTAAATATGTCTTATCAGATAGTGAGTTCATTAACAATATTATAGTATTACATAGCCAGAGTTCTTTCACTCTAATTTTTGTGTCTTGTTCTAGGTACAGCTATTATCACACTTGATTTAGTTTAGCTTTAAAACAGTGTCTTTAGGCCAGGCATGGTGGCACATGCCTGTAGTCCCAGCACTTGGGAGGCTGGGTCAGGAGGATTGCTGCAAGTTTGGGGCCAGCCTGGGCTACAAAGTGAGTTCAAATCCAGACTAAACTGGACTACATAACAAAAAACCCTACCTCAAAAAGATAAAGCAAAAAAAAAAAAAAAAGCCAGTGTCTTTACTCTGAAAGGTTTTCCTTAAATCATGAACTTTAAGCTTTAAGCTCTAAAGTGCTAGTTTGGTTGTCACTAGTCCAGGATATTGAATCAAGACTCAAAATTATAGCTGGGCATGGTAGCACACACCTGTAATCCCAGCACTCAAGAGGCTGAGGCAGGAGGATAGTTGCAAGTTCAAGACCAGCCTGGGCTATGAAGTGAGCTCAAGACCATCCTGAACTGCATGGCAAGACCTTGTCTCAAAAAGAAAAAGAAAAAAAAAAAAAGACTCAAAATTAGGAATGCTATTTTTCTATGTGGGTGATCTCTTCATACTTTTTTAGATTTTAAAATTAAATATAATGCTGCAATGTTTGGCATGCAGTGTGCTAATGTTTACAACTTACTTTGAAAGGCATAAAAAATTAAAATGTATTGATGGATGGATAGACAGCAGATACATGATAAGGCAAATACAGCACAATATAAAAATATGATGTTCACTGTACAAGTTTTTTCACTTTTCAGAAAATGTTACAATAAAATATTGAAGGATGTTATTAATGTAAAAATATTACTGGGTTTCATAGTAAAGTGTTTTCATATTTTAGATATTAAAGTAAGCATATCAAATATTTCAAAGTTTGATTTTTTTTTCTTGAATTTACACCTTCTTTATTAAATAGGGTCAAGGAGCAATAACTGAACGTTTAAGAAGTTTCAGTATGCATGACTTAACAACTATTCAAGGTGATGAGCCTGTGGGACAAAGACCATACCAGCCTTTACCAGAAGTAAAAAAGAAAAGCAAGCCAGCCCCCGGTCAACCAGCAGGTGTGCTTATTTGTTTTAATATACGGTCCTTTTGTGATTGGGCTTGTGGGTCAGAATGGAAACTAAAATGACACATGTGAACTGTTTAAATTTTGGGAGATAAATTTACTTTTAAGCTTATATTTTTGAGTTTTATATTCTACCATAGCTCATTGTCTCCATATTTTCTCCAAGTAAGGTCAGTATTTGCCTTTTGCTGACCATGGAAGTCTTCCAGCTCAGACAGTAGCAGCAGCCTGTTCTGCTGCCATGAATTGTTAGAAGCAGTGGGTGTGGTTACTTATGACCACCCAGCTTAGTTCAGTTCTCATCTGTCTGTGATCAGTGCTGTTTCTGCTCAAATGATGCAGTGGCAATTCAGTAGTTTTATAGGCAAGCACTCTTTGCTGTAAGCACTGTGGATGAGTAAGGATAGTGACTCACAAGAGAAAAAAGTCTATGCAGATGATGAAAGATAATTCAGTTTGAAAGCAGGACTATTGCAATGGAAAATGTAATGAAATTACACAATCTACTTCATGAACTTGTAGTCATAATCACTATAAATTATGGCCATTTCACAGTTGCTACATTTAATATACTGTTGTGATCTTAAAGGCAGACATATAAGTAAGATATAATTCTCCATCATTTTATCACACATAATAGACATTTTAGTTCAAGACAAGGCTGTGATACGTGAGATCTTCACGCATTTCCTATTAATAGGTAAAAGACTTAATCTTTTCTTTAAAAAAGTTTTCTTTTGAAGGAGGTTGAAAATCATCCTTTATAATTAAAGCCAATGCGAAAGAGAAAATAATCCTTCCATAAAAGGTAAAACAATGAACTTCTAACTTTTCCCAAGAATAAATAACATTGCAAAATTTGTACCTATTATCTAAAAAATAGTAATCAAGCATTGGCCTTTGATTTAGGCAGCATTGTATTTAAGAAGGAAGAACCAGCTGAGCATGTGGGTACACACCTGTGATCCCAGCAGTCTAGGAAACGGAGGCAGGCAGATCACAAGTTTAAGCCCAACCTAGGCAGCTTAGCAAGAACCTGTCTCAAAAATTTAATTGGTGTCTTTTTTTTTTTTTTTTTTTTTTGCGGCACCGGGGATTGAACTCACAACCTCGCGCCTGCCAGGGCAGGCACTTAAGGCACTGAGCCAAACTCCCAGCTGTCTCAAAAATTTAGAAAAAAATTATAAAGGACTGTGCATGCAACTCAGTACCACACACACACACAAAAAAAATGGTAGCCGGGTGTGGTGGCGCACGCCTTTAATCCCAGCACTCGGGAGGCTGAGGTAGGAGGAGCGTTGTGAGTTTGAGGCTGGCTTCGGCTACAACGCGAGCGCAAGGCAGGTCTGAGCTACACAGTGCGACCCTGCCTCAAAAAGAAAAAACCAGGGCTGGGAGTTTGGCTCAATGGCTTACGCGCCTGTCTGGCAGGCACGAGATTGTGAGTTCAATCCCTGGTGCTGCAAAAAAAAAAAAAAAAAAAAAAAAAATGGTGTAAAAACAATTGAACTTTGAGCCATCACCTTTATTAATACATCAGTAATATAAAAGTAATCCCTTAGGTAATAAGGCCCTTTAAAATACGCATTTAAACAATAAATAAAATATGCATTGAAAATTAGTTATACTGATTTTGATTATATGGTCTACTGTATATATTATATGTTTGCTGATTTAGATAAGATATTTAGGGACTAGGGATGTAGCTTAGTGGTGCAAGTGCCTGCCTGACAAGCACAAGGTCCTGAGTTCAATTCCTGCTACAAAAAAAAAAAAGACCAGATTTTTTTTTTTTTTTTTTTTTTTTTGCGGCACCGGGGATTGAATTCACAACCTCATGCCTGTCAGGCAGGCGCTTAAGTCAGGGATCTAAACTCCCAGCTAGATATTTAAATTCTTATCAGTAATTTATTTAAAATTACATTTTAGCTGGGGATTTAGGTCCGTGGCCTCAGCGCCTGCGTGGCAGGTACGAGGTTGTGAGTCTGATCCCCAGTACCAAAAAAAAATTATATTTTAGGATTGGTTATGAGTTATGTTCTAAATACCTAAATGAAAACAGGATTATAAATATGAAAATCCATAACATTTTTATGGTACTCATCCTTTAAATGTAACTAAAATATTTTCAGATACTGAGGTGCTATTTAGTCCTTTTGTTAAATTTCAAAGCATGAAATTAAAATACCTTAAGGTTTATAAGAATTACACGATGTTAGAATAACTGCTAGAATTAGAAGTTGGAGTAGAAAGTGAAGTTTCTTAGCCTCAAATCTTCAATCCAAATAAATTCTTAAAGCATTAACATTTGAATGTAAGAAACCATCCAGCAGGAAATTCTTGTGTATATTTTTATCCTCTCGGGATACATAAACTTTCTTACACCTGACATCAAAGTCAGACAACGTAACAAAAGTTTGAAAAATTTTTCCACATTAAAAAAGTTAAACTACCCTACAGGGAAGAAAAAAAAAAATCACACTATAAAAAAGACAAATTACACACTGTCAGAAATGTTCGCATTGTATGTCACAGGCCAGTGATTCAGATTTTCAGTAATCTAGGAACCTTTACAAACCAATTATTGTCAGTTCTACTAACAAGTACAACTGACCAAGTAATACATGAAGATTTTCAGCTTCGCACAGTAAAGAAACAGTATATTTAAGTAGTAATAATTTTCCAAAATCCAAAGAAAAGATTTTAATCAGTAGTGTTCCGTGCTGGTAGCTGTTCCAGGAATGTATCTCATGCTGCATAGCAGCAAACTGACCTAAAACAGTGGCTTAAGACCACCATCGTTACTTGTCTCGCTCACAAATGAGGCCTGTGAGTGGTTTTGGCGAAACAGCTCTCCTGCAGCTGCAGGCAGGCTGCAGCTGGGACTGCAGCCATGGTCTCTGAGGAGAGCTCTCACAGCCCTGGCAGGCAAGATTCGAACAGCCTGTGGCTAGAATGACTGGGCCTCTCACGTGTGTCTCTGTGTGGTCTCTACATGGTCTCAGAGGGCCTCACTGGCTGCTGAAGGCCCCCAGAGCCAGTGCCCCATGAGAAACTAGAAGTTCTGTAGTATTGCTGCCACATTCTTGGTAGTAGTTTGTTGTGGCAGGTACAAAGGCCTGTGAGATTGAAGGAAAGGGAAGAAGAATGTCGAAGAATGTGTGGACATGTTTTAAAACCACCACAGCAAGCATATAAAGAAACAAAATCATGCACATTGTATGAGTTTAAAATAACCCTTCTATACAACGTGAGTGCAAGGCCGGCCTGAGCTACATAGTGTGACCCTGTCTCAAAAAAACAGGGCCAGGAGTTTGGCTCAGTGGCTTAAGCGCCTGTCTGGCAGGCGCAAAGTTGTGAGTTCAATCCCCAGTGCCACAAAAAAATAAATAAATAAATAAAATAACCGTTCTAGCCGGGCATGGTGGTGCATGCCTTTAATCCCAGCACTCAGGAGGCTGAGGTAGGAGCATCGTTGGGAGTTTGAAACCAGCCTAGGCTACAAAGTGAGTTCAAGGCCAGCCTGAACTGCATAGTGAGACCCTGTCTCAAAAAATAGGGCCAAGTATTTAATTCAGTGGCATAAGCAGCCTTCCTGGCAGGCGCAAGGTTTTGAGTTCAATACCCAGTACCAAAAAAAAAAAAACTAACCCTTCTAGATGATAATCTGGCGTTAATCAAAATTTATTTCCTTTAACTCAGCAAGATACTTCTAGGAATATGTCATAAGGAAATAATCAAGCGAGTGTTCAAAGATACATATGCAAGAATGTTCATCTCGGGCTGGTGATGTAACTCAGTAGCAGAGTACTTGCCTAACATGAGTTCAATCCCCAGCACTAAACAAGAAGAAAAAGTTCATCTCATTTGTAATTACAAATATTGGAACAAGTCAAATGCCTAAGATAAGTTATTCTGCAAAAACATGGTTTATTAGCATGGAAAATGTCAGTATATACAGTACTTACTGCCTTAAAAAACATATCCAGATTGTGGGGGGAAAAATAGTAGAACAGGGTATGCATTATGATCCTCTCCTATAGATAATTAAATGATTCCATGCATGCAAAGGGGTTTTTTCTCATTTTAGTTATTTGGGACAGTCTTGCCAAGTAGTTCAGGCTGACCTCATACTCACCCAGATCTTTCTGCCTCAGTCTCCCAAGTGTGAAGTTATTTTTAAAATGTATATACATACCAAGAAAGTGTGGAATGAAATTACTAAACTGTTAGCAGTGTTTAGCTCTTAGTATACTTCTATCATCCCAGCACTGTGAGAGACTGAAGCAGGAAGATTGCAAATTTGAGCCTACCACGGGCAACTTAGCCATTTAGGGAGATCCTGTCTCAAAATTTAAAGCCAGGCATGGTGACACACTCCTGAAATTCCAGCACTTGGAAGACTGAGGCAGAAGGATCCTGTATACACGCCTTTAATCCCAGCACTCGGAGGCTGAGGTAAATGGAGTGTTGTGAGTTCGAGGCTGGTTTGGGCTACAACGCGAAAGTGCAACCCTGCCTCAAAAATCTAGGACTGGGAGTTTGGCTTAGTGGCTTAAGCGCCTGTCTGGCAGGCATGAGGCTGTGAGTCCGATCCCCGGTGCTACAAAAAAAAAAAAAAAAGAAGAAGGATCCTGTATGTTTGAGGCCAGCAGTTTTAGCTGAATGCAAAGGCCTTGGTACTACAATCCCCAGTGCTGGGAAGAAATCTTTTGCAGAACTCAAATCTACTCTTGTAGTACTACCCTCCCCCCATTTCTGTCTCAAATTTAAATTCAATAGTTCCCTGGCCTTTTCTCCCACTACATCTTGTCCTGCTCTGTGGAATCCTGAGCTTTCCAGGATTTTAGCATAGAGACAGTCCCTCCTACAGAAGTTTCTTCTCCAACCCATCCCCCACCTCAGGTTGAATTCAGTCTCTTAACTCTACCCCAGATGCTCCCACAGCACGTTGTCTTTACCTTCTATTTATGGCAGTTTTGTACTGCCCTTTAGAGTCTTCCTCTGTTGATCTATACTTTTTTTTTGTTTGTTTGCGGCGTCAGGGATTGAACTCACAACCTCCCGCCTACCAGGGCAGGCACTTAAGCCACTGAACCAAACTCCCAGCCCTGGTTTTTTGAGGCAGGGTCGCACTATGTAGCTCAGACCAGTCTTGCGCTCCCGTTGTAGCCCAAACCAGCCTCGAACTCACAATGCTCCTCCTACCTCAGCCTCCCGACTGCTGGGATTAAAAGCGTCCGCGGCCACGCCAGGCGATCTGTACTTTTCTTGAGGATACAAAAAGACAGCCATTTCCTCTCCATCATTGTATCCCCATAATGTACACCAGCTCATATATAATAGAATTTTAAATATACTTGTGGAATAACAAATCAATCCATCATTTTTTCTGAGACTAAAATTAGTTAAAACTTTTTTTTTTTTTAGGGTCAGGGATGTAGCTCGGCCTTTTTTATTTATTTATTTTTTTTTAGCTGAAATTAGGATAAAGAGAAAGAGTAAAATGTATGATAAACTTTTGAATGAAATTCCTATTCCTAACCATATGAAATGAGAGGCAATTTAAAAAGCAAGGACTGGGCCAGGGATATAGTTCGGGGCACAGCATACCTACCTAGCAAGCATCAAGTTATGAGTTCGATTCCCAGTACTAAAGATAAAGCAAGGACTGTGTTTATTGAACAGTAGTATTGTGTGTTGCCTGGCCTTAGAGAACTTTTTGTGTGTGGTGGTGACAGTCGAACACAGGACCTTGTGCATTCAAGGCAAGAGCTCTACCACTGAGCCACATCCCCAGCCTTGGAGATGCTTCATTTCTGACTCGATTTCTCATTCTGTGTTTAGCCATATTGGAATCAAGAATATTATATGAGCAACAGCAATAAAAAATAATGTATGCTGGGGGTATAGTTACTTAGCTGGCATATGCAAGGCTTTGGGCTCGATCCCCAGCAACACAGAAATAAAAGAAAGAAAAAATTTTTTAAAAGAAAACTAATCTGAAAATGACAACCTAAAAACAAAGTATTTTTGTTTATTATACTGTTATACAATTATAATTTCTAAATATGTGGCAAATTAGGACAACAAAAAAATAAATTTTGATTTACCAAAAAGCCCATTTCCATGAGTTATAATGGTTTTATTATGTTTTTCTCTCTTTTTTTTTTTTCTTTTTTTCTTTTTGTACTAGGAATCAAACTCAGGACACCTTGCACTTTCCAGGTGCTATGCCACTAAGCTATATATCCCCGGCCCCAGTTTGCTTCTTCATCTACATTTTTTTTCTCACTTAATACTGCAAAGGGACATCATTATCCCAGGACCATGACCCCATTCCTTGTCCTAACCACCCTAGCCTCTGGTTTTCCCCAAGCAGACTTGCTTCTCTGCTACCCTGACCCTCCCCAGAACGCACTTTTTTGACTGATGCAGTAAAACAAAGACCTTGGTCTAGAGGATGACTGATTGTTCTTACAAAACCTTTTTAATTTCTAGCCTAAAATTCTAGTAGAATAAAACTGTACTTGCCCAAAAAAAAAGAAAAAGAAAAACTGTACTTGCCTAATATACAATTAAAGTTGTTTATATTATTATGAGAGTAAGAAGCTTATTAACAAAGCTTTGTGGTTTGCCTAGTGAGTCTCAAATTATTCATTATTCATGTCCTGGGAGAGCAGACTAATGAACATTTATTCAGTGTATTTTTCTTCATATGCAAGGAGTCTTCTGTCTCTTACCCCTTCCTGACCCTGGAAATCCTTCTTTTTCCTCATGTGATGATTTAAATATGTATGTTCCTTACCTTTATTAAAAGAGTAGTTGAAATTTAGGAGCCTTGTAATCCCCTCCCTGTCTTTACAAGCTTCCCAGGACTACTCAGGCGCCTTAGAATTGCCCCCATCTTGTTCTCCCCAGGAGCTTTAGGCCCTGGTTTTTAACATGGGAGTTATTACCATAAACATCACCTGGGGACTTGTTGGAGATGCAAATTTCAGCCCACCCAAGACCTGCTGACTCACAAGCTCTCAGGCTGGAGGCTAGCAATCTGTATAGACAAGTTCTGTTGGTAAATCTACCCTGTACTAAAGTTGGAGAACCTTTGCTACAGGGATGGGAGAATTCCTGTCCCTGAATTCCAGCCTCAGGATACTCTCCCGCCTTCTCTACTGTGACCCATTGCCTGAATGTTTGCATATTGGCCAGCAGTAAGTCTTTATAGCTACCCATAACAGCCTGTTAGCACACCCACATGATCTCTCGTTGACCTTCCTCTGGTGGCCTGCCTTCCCTGACTTAACATCTGTCATCATAGCCTGTGGTGTTTCCAGTTACTGTTGCCTGCTTGGCTGGTTTTTATCTCAGCAGCTGCAACAGAGTTGGTGTAACATCCCCAGTGCCTGCCCCCAATGAACTTCCACTGCCCAGAGTTGTAGCCCCTCTGCAACTTCTTTAGTTCACTCTGCCATCCCAGCCTTATGAGATGGGGTGGAGGAATCTTACTCCCTAATCAGGGCATAAATGACAGGCTAAAACACATTAATGCTTGGGTGAGATAAAATTAATGAGGAGAAAGGATAAGAGACTGCAATGTATCTAGTTGTGTTCACTGATTTTTTTTTTAACAAAATGAATGTGTTACCTCCTAAGAATTGTTTTTAATAAATGCATAGTAAAAATCAGAATGGCCAGAAGGACTTCCTGGAGGAAATGAGTTACGATCATTATCTAGAGTAGTGTAAGGAATAGAGATTAATGATAGGGCAAGGAGCACATTCCTGATCAGAGCAGAAAGCAGCCACTGGACAAACGCAAAACACGCAAAGGACTGCAGACAGATGGGTGAAGAGCTGGTGCTGACTGGTGTCTTTTTAGCAAAACATGCTGTTTTTGACAACTTTCTTAGCTTATGGAATTCCACTGCAAGATGGAGATGAGAAAACAGATGAAGAAGCGGATGGGCCATATTCAGATGATGAGATGTTAACACATAAAGGGCTTCGAAGATCACAAAGCATGAAATCTGTGAAAACCATCAAAGGCCGAAAGGAGGTTAGTCAAGTAGAGAGTTGTTTTGCTAAGGGATTAATATTCAGGGATTTCCCTGATGCATTATCATTGAGGGTAATGATCCATAGATGGAGGTTGGAACTGTAGAGAAGCACTTATTTTTAAAAGTCTTGATTCAGACCAGATATATTACAATATCTGGAAATTATTTTTCCTGGAAGTTTATAAAATGTCAAATTCACAGTTCCATTATTTAGCAGAAAATGTCATTCCCACATAGCAAGTCACACTGTACTGTGAATGTCCAGTCCCGCCCTATACATAAACAAGAAAAGGTAATAACAAAATTTAGATAGTTTTACTTTAAACCAGCCCCTCATGATGATTAAATAATAAAGGTTTATCCATAAATATTAGTTAATGATTTGTTAACAGCCTGCTGCATATATTCAACATATTACCAACCACATTTTAATGAGTATGTAAGTAGTGCTTTTTTGTATATGCTTACAAGTTAATTCTTTGTATCAAAAAGTTTAGAAAATTACTATAATTATAAACCATTAAATCGTGTCTTAATTTAAAAAGTAATCAATCTGATTCTTAATAACAACACATTTTTTTCTTCAGGTGCGGTATGGTTCACTAAAGTATAAGGTGAAGAAGAGACCACAGGTGTATTTTTAGTTATCTGACTACAAGTATCCTAAAACAAATAATATTAATAAACCAACTTCATTTTCTAACATGTTGACTTCAGGATTCACACATTGCAGTAATTCCTTGCATTGTGGCATTAAGATTTAGTTTCATTAATTTAAATATTTTATTTCTTTAACAGTCACTTTTAAATATTGACTAATAAAGGTAATCATAGAAGGTGTACTAACTTAGGTACCCAAAATTATAGGAAATCATGTTACACAGAACCCACAGTATACTTGAAGAGTCTCACTGGGGTTCAGAATGTGTCAGCCTCTGTGGTGTTACACTGACTTTACCTCCAGCTGTGTTGTATCTGCTCCAATGAGAACAGTAACTAAATAAACTTCTGATCAGGCAGTGACATCACAAGTAAGATAGTAAAGTATGTTATTCTTTACATTTTTATTTTTTTATAATACTTTCTACTTTTTTCACCTTTAACTGCAAGATTTTGTATTTGGATTTTTTTTTTTTTTTTTTTTGGTACTGGGAATCCAACTTAAAACTTCATACTTGCCAGGCAGGCACTGTGTGACTGAGCTAAATCCCTACCCCCTACTGAAAGATTTTGAAACAATTTGAAAAGCTGGTATCCATATAGCACTTTCCTAACTAGTTTTACACACTTGAAAAATTGTTTACTTGTTTTATGTCTGTACATTGCCTTTAAATTTTGACACTTTGTTGTTTGTCATGTACTGACATGTCACATTTATGCCTTGAAAAACATCATCTCCTTTCTTGTGGGTTTCATTTGTTAAATCTATTGGATTTATAATATTAAAATACAGCTAATTATTCAATTTTAACTTTTTGAACTAGCTTCTTTACAAATGAGAAGTTATTTTCAACATTAACTAGTTTTCCATATTTAGCTGTAGAGTATAGTTAAACTTAGCATATTTATCAACGCCAGTTACATTTTCTGTTTGTAAAAATGGTAGTAGCTTTTGTGAAATGAAATCAGAGAAGAGTAGAACAGTTAGATCTCTTTTAATTCATAAAATTATCCAACAGCCAATCCATTCACAAGCTTGGCATTGGTATGTGCTGCTGGTTTATAAGTCTGGCATTGACTAGAATCATTTGAATCTTTTTCTGGCTGAGATAATTCCCTGAATATGAGTGTCAACGCAGAATGCAGACATCATTAATCCTACATATCAGAAACTATTAGAAGTATCATTTTTTAATCCAACAAATTTAAAGATCTTGAACCGTGAGGCTTTTTTCAGGTTGTACCAATAACTGCATTATGAACCTAAGTCAGTATATTATGGGTGATGATTTTTGTGATCAGTAATCATATTTACTAACTATGCTTGTTCAGCTAATTTACTTGAGTGGCCTGCTTGTTTGCCCAAAGAGAACACAGTAAGAGAGATTCATGAGACCTTTGACTTTTCTACCGTTTAAGAAAAATAAGCCAGCTGGTAATATATAGTCAAGGTCCCTTTAGAGTATCCGCTGAAAACAGAATGTTTACTCAGGAGTATATTAGTGTAATTCATACATTCCCTCTTGATACTAGTCTTAATATTTTTAGACTATCTCACATTCTTGATACATTAGCCCAAATAAAAATTCATTCCCCTAGCTGGGCGTGGTGGTGCATACCTTTAATCCCAGCACTCAGGAGGCTGAGGTAGGAGGAGCATTGTGAATTCAAGGCCAGCTTAGGCTACAATGCGAGCGCAAGGCCGGCCTGAGCTACACAGTGCAACCCTGCCTCAAAAAACCAGGGCTGGGAGTTTGGCTCAGTGGTGTAAGCGCCTGTCCGGCTGGCTGTGAGTTCAATCCCCTGTGCCGGGAGGATTCATTCCCCTTTTTTCTCCCAGAGCTTTATTCTATGAGTATCTCCATGTACTTTAACTTAACTAATTTTTAGCCTTTTCATTTCTAGAAGGACTCTAGTTTTGTTCTAAACTCCTATGAATTCTAGTTATAAATGCTGGGAAGCAAATTTTATTTATGTTGCCTATTACTGGACTTCCATATAAATGCTACATCATGCTAGCTTTTGCTACAGACATTCAGAGGCAGGGTTATTTTGAATTGCCTGATCAGGTCATGTAAGCCACCTTGGATCAAAAACAGTGTCTGTGGCTGCCAACTGGCACCATTTTGCCTTTTTCAGTTCTAATTACTCAGCATTAAACCTGTCCTTTAGGGCTAGGAATGTAACTCAGTAGTAGAGCATGTGCTTAGCATGAGCAAGGCCCTGGGTTCAGTCCTCAGAACACACATACATACTATCCAAGAGCTATTTCTCTCTTAGAAATAAAATGCCAGCTGGGTGTGGTGGTGCATGCCTTTAATCCCAGCACTCGGGAGGCTGAGGCAGGATGATCATTGTGAGTTCGAGACCAGCCTGGGCTACAAAGTGAGTTCAATGCCAGCCTTAACTGCATAGTGAGACCCTGTCTCAAAAAACAGGGCTGGGGATTTAGCTCAGTGGCCTAAGCACCTGCCTGGCAGGCGCCAGGTTGTAAGTTCAGTTGCCCGGTACCAAAAAAAAAAAAAAAAAAACTTCATTACCAACAACCCCACTTTCAAAGAAGCAATGCAGATCCTTCAACATGCTCCTTCCCTTCAGTCCTTCTGATACATTTCTGCTATTGACATCCTTATACGTAATTGATAACATCGTGTTCCCTCATACTCTGTCTCTTATTTTACATTTCTTAAATTTTGGTATTGTTCTCTTACTGTGTTTTAGCATGGCCTTCTCTTTGAACTTTGTGTAATAAGCTTATACATTTGTATTTCTTTTAAGGTGGAATAGGTCTTTCTATGTTTCTCTGCATTTAGGTCTATTGATCTTAAAAGATGTACATTTGCCAGAGACCAGAGTGCCTTGCTTTTCCCCACCTCCACTTGGTGGTATGGGCCTTAGATACCCAAGGCCACTTGACTTAGAGCACTATTTTGCTAGCTGTTGGAACTTACCCAGGAATTGTAGCTGGTATTTTTTTTAAGCTATATATTTATTCAACTTGTTCACCAGTACTTAACTATTTCCCAAGTTCGTTTAGAGGTAATAATTGACCTATTCTTACTCTAGTATATTGTATACCGTTTTCTGCAGTATAAAAAAGCACTAGCTCTTAAGTCCATTGCTAAGTAATTAATTATGCTAACCCATCCATATCCTACATAAGATCCCTTCCACACACCTTATTGTATATACGTGTACTTGGCTAAGAAATGATACTGCCATCATTACTAATTATAAATACTTGACTACACTGGTTGATGGAACAAAATTATTAAAATGTTTTCAGGGATTATTTTCCATATGTCACCACCAAAGAGTTCTACAGTGTTATAAACTATGTAAATTTCTGTAAAGCATTGGTTAGATAAATGTGTTTTCTTTCTTTCTTAAAATAACACGTAGTTTGTTCTTTTGGAAAGTGCTTGAACTTTTATGTTGTTAAAATATATGCTATCTTATATTAAATATAAGTAATTTGTATTTTATAATTGGAATGGGCTAAATTCTCAATATCAAGAAAAAGAAGTTAATATATATTTAAAAGCAATTTCCTATGTTTTCTCCTGTGTAGGTTGATTTATTTGTGAGATAAGTAATTTTGAGACCATTTTTATTGTATGCAGTATGTATTTCTTAGTAAATATCATCTAAGATTAAAGTTTTCTGAAAAGATGAGCTTTTTTCCCCTAAATGTTTTTAATGTTTAGCCTTTTAGTAGTATTCTGAAGATTTAGTGTGCATTAGCCCTATTTAAACATTGACCAATAGCTTAACATTTTCTAACATCTTTTTTGCCTATGTACTTTAATAGCTAAGAGAAGATAATGTTACAAAATTTTACTCTCTTTGTAAAAGCGATCTTTTAGCCCAGTGTATGGGTAATTTTAAAAGTGTATTTTTTTTTTGAAAATAAAATAAACTGATTTATTAGTGGCAATTTGTATTTCTTTTTAAATGTCAGAATACTTATGGATTCCGTGAGTATTAATATTGATTATGTCTTAATTAAGTAGTGTACAGCATACACGCACACTTAAGATTACAAATCACACAGCAGACTATAAAAAGCATATGTGTTCTGTAATACTCATCCATAAGACTGCAGAAAAGGGCTGGAGATGTGGCTCATTGGTAGAGTTCTTTCCTTGCATGCATAAGGCCATGGGGTTCTATCCCCAGCACCACACATACACAAAAAAACAAAATCCCGAGGACTGCAGAAGAAATACTGAAGTGTTAAATTTGGGTATTAGAAAGGGAAGATAGGAAAAACAATGTGTACAGAAACCCTAGCCATTGATTGATTGGTTAGCTGTCTCAAGCATAAAATACAAAACAAAATTCAGATTTATGTGTCCTGGAAATGTTCTGAGCTTCCATCTGTTTGAAAGTCAGACGTCTGTCTGCCTCACATTTAAGCTTCAGAGAGAAATCCTATGTTTAAAAATGTTTTTTTGTGTTATTTCATTATGGTATGTATATTTAAGTGTTTCCAGATAGCACTTAAAGTGTACTTATATTTTTATTTTTATTATAAGGTATATCCTTGTGAGGATCCAAAGAGGCTAGAAATTAAAATAAAAATGTAACAGAATACAATGAATACCTGAATCGCAGCTTTTTTTTTTTTTTTTTCCTCAGTATTTTATTCTTTCTTGAAGTGGTTCCCTATTGTTAAAAAAGATTTGTGGAGCAAAAATCATGTCAGAGGCTGATTCACTGTTCCCTGGAAAACATTCTGCCCTTTTACTTACTTATTAATATTCTAGCCTAGAAACTTTTTTTTTTTTTTGTCTAGCTTTGTAATTTTTTAAATTGCTTTTTATTTTATTTAATTTATTTATTTTTGGTCTTTTGGAGACAGGTTTTGCTATGTAGTTCAGGCTGGCCTTGAACTCACTTTATAGCCCGGGCTGGCATCAAACTTTTAGTGATCCTCCTGCCTCAGCCTCCCAAGTGCTGGGATTACATGCATGCATCACCATGGCCAGCTAAATTGCTTTTTAAAAGAGAACTCTTTGAACTGAAATTTTAAAGCACAAGACTGACAATTCTATCTATAGGTTGCTAAAGAACTGTGCTTAAAAAAAAAGAAAAATCACCATGCTTACTTTTTGTTTACCTGACAATCCCATATTCAAAGAAAGAAAGGAGATACAAGACAAAGGATAGAATTTTGGTATAATATACAAATTAAGTTAGCATCAATTTTTTCAATTCAAAAGTGCCCACTGATTACCTACCTTATAAAGTAGCCCCTATTAGGCCAAACCTGGTGGCGCACGCCTGTAATCTCAGCACTCGGGAGGCTGAGGCAAGAGGATCATTGCAAGTTTGAGACCAACCTGGGCTACAAAGTGACCTCAAGGCCAGCCTCAACTACATGGTAATACCCTGTCTCAAAAACACCAAAGGGAAAAAAAAAGTACCTCCTGTTACACTTCTGTGTAATGCCTAGATCCAAAGAGGATAGAACTAATTAAAGTAAGTAAATCTTGCTTTTTATTATTATTGTTATTATTATTTAGCTTTTTGATGCAGGGTCTCATTATGTAGTCCAGGCTCACCTTGAACTTAACTACCTAGTCCGTGCTGGCCTCGAACTTGTAGAAATCCTCTTGCCTCAGCCTCCTGGGTTCGGGGATTACAAGAATGTGCCACCGCTAATTCTTGCGTTTTTCAGGGAGGGTACCAAGAATCAAACTGAGAACCTCATGCTTGCCAGGCAGGTGCTGCACCACTGAGCTAAATCCCTGGCTCCCTAATTCTTGCTTTTAAAAAAATGAATACACTTATTATCAAACTAGTGTTTGGATTATCTGAATATGCTTTATCCTGGGATTTCTTCTAGGTATTCAGTAATTCATTTGGTTCTCTCAAAGCAGTTTTTGTTGTATTTTATTTTGTTTGTCTTGTTTGTTAATCCTGTGTTCTTTTTTTTTTTTTTTTTTTTTTTTTTTTTTTTCTGGGATTTTTTTTTTTTTTTTTTTTTTTTTTTTTTTTTTTTTTTTTTTTTTTTTTTTTTTTTTTTTTTTTTTTTTTTTTTTTGGTACTGGGAATTGAACTCCCAACCTTAAGCTTGCCAGGTGGGCTGTGTGCCACTGAGCTGTATCCTTGACCCACCTTAGTTCTTTTTTACCTCTTCTTTGGTTTTTGTTTGTTTGTTTGTTTGTTTTTATCTTTTTGAGACAAGGTCTCGCTATGCAGTTCAGGCTGGCCTTGAGCTCACTTTGTAGCCCTGGCTGGCCCCAAATTTGCAATAATCCTCCTGCCTCAGCCTCTCGAGTGCTAGGATTACTGTCTTGTGCTACCACGCCCAGCCTCTTTTTTACCTCTTAACATCCAAATATTAGCAAGTCATTTGACTCTGCAAAATATGTCCTGAATTTAACTTTCCACGTCTCCTGCAGCTTTCTTGGTTCAAGCTATCATCATGTTTCACCTGGGTTACCCAAAGCCATAACTTATATTTGGGGCAGAATTTCTTAAATATTACACTTTTGGTAGCTTTGCACATTTTTCAAAGTGACATTTAACTTTGAGTCCTATAAGACTGTCAAAGTTTCTTATGTTTTCAACTGTAAACTTTGGGAAATACTTAACAAAAGAGAAGACTAAAAAGACTAGGGAGATGAAGAACGGGAACAGATGCTTTTGTATATCAGCTTTGGAAGAGTTGTTTTTTTGTTTATTTTCCAATTGCTGAGATTTAGAAAAGAAGTGAGGAGAGGGGATGATGAAACCCAGTTAGGGTATCTGACTGAATTCTCTTTTATTTTGACATGATGCTATCCCCAAAAACTGGGAAATAGGTTGGGTGATATGTGGAGATTTCTCCCTCAATCGATGCCAGGCCTAAGTTAAATTACTCTAAATTTGAAGGCCACAGGAGATGGTATTTGTGCCTGGAGTTAGTAGGTACCTGGATTTGTCAGAGTTCTCCAGAGAAAGAGCCAGGAATAGTTTTATTGTAAGGAACTGGCTCATGTGATTATGAAGGCTGACAATTCCAGAATTGGCGTGGTTAGGTCAGTAGGCTGGAGATCCAGTGAAGAGTTCGTTTTGCAGACAGAATTCAGAATTCTCTCTTTAGTTGATTGGATGAGGCCCTCTCCCATTATCGAGAGTAATCTGTTTTACTTAGTCTACTGACTTTGAGCCGGGCGCGGTGGCGCACGCCTTTAATCCCTGCACTCGGGGGGCTGAGGTAGTTGGAGCATTGTGAGTTCAAGGCTGGCTTAGACTACAAGGTGAGAGAGGCCGGCCTGAAGTACATAGTGCGACCCTAACTCAAAAAACTTGGACGGGGAGTTTGGCTCAGCGGTTTACGCCCCTGCCTGACAGGCATGAGGTTGTGAGTTTGATCCCCAGTGCCACCAAAAAAAAAGTCTGACTTCAATGTTCATGTCATTTAAAAAAAAAAACTCCCCAGCATCATCTAGATTAGTGTTGGATCAAATGTCTAGATACTGTGACCTAGCCAAACTATCTTAAATTAAATTTCAAAAGAAATACCATCTCAACATATAAAGTCATTTGACTAATTCAATATGTAGAAACTATAATCTTAGGTTTTACCAATTTATCTTACAAATGAAAGGAACATTGTAGCACATGATTTATTTGGGAAAAAAAATTGTACTGAATGAGACTTCTGATGCCCCTTATATTCAGTTGAGATAACATTTTGTACCAGCTTGAGTTCACACTTTGAGAAGTTATCCCTGCTTCACAAACAGAAAACCTATCATTGTGACTTCAGACTGTTAATTCTATTACACATGGTTACCCTGGAAATCACAGTATACCTAAAAAGCTAACATAGAAGTGATTCTTACCATACATGTATTCAGATCAGAACTTTCAGATTATCAGAAAACTAATGGAATCAGGCTTTTTAGGCAATAATAGATTTCGCTCTTGGACAAGCTTCAGTAAGGGGAGAATGCTTTTAAATGGAATCTAAAAAGACAAATCATTTACCATCATGTATCATCTAAGACAAACAGGGCATGAAGAGAGGATGTAGCTTACATGGGAGGAGTAACCTCTCAGGAAGTGCTTTCCTTCCTCTCCTTCCACCAGCATTTCGCCCTGTGCCTTCCTCCCTTCAAACCACACCTTGTAAAGGCTTTTATGTGCTCTGTTCACAACACGAGGAATTCCGTGTGTTGTTCCACACTGGGCTTCAACTAATAAAACACACACAAAAGGCCAAATGCCTTTTTACACAAGAGATTAACTATTCAGTCTTTAAATTGAAAGCAAGTACAGTTAGGGCATATAGCAGGCGACAGTTTCCATATGTTATGTTTTAGGCAAGCAGAAGTATGTTATTTATAGTTTACAACATGTTGTATAAAATTAAAGCTAGCAAGGGGGCTCCCAAGGAGGTAAATTAGACAAAGGAAAGAGAGAACTCTGTTTTGATGTGTTCTGAGAAGATACCTATACCCACACAAATTTTTTTTAATATTTAAGTAATCTACAGAGGTAGTTGTGGTCTTTACAATAACAAATTCTAAAACCAAAGAAGATATGGGGGGTGGGGGGACTAGTAGGGGAAAAAGAAAAGGTCTCAGAAAAGCAGGACTAAATAATTGTCATTAAAAGGGTAGATCTTCCAAAGTACAAAATAAGGTTACATGAGATCAGGTTGATCTTTGACCCAGCAGTCTGAAAGCACGTTAAACTGCAGCAAGTAATAATTGCTTCCTCATTTAGATTAGACAATGAGTTCTCTCTTCAAGCCGCTCTCTTCCAAATAGATTGAAGAGAGTAATTGAAACGTTATACGGGGAAGCAGAGTGAGCGATTCCTCAAAGTGTGAGAGCAGAGCTATGGTAACCTCTTAAGCCTGGCCTTCATCCTGTTCCTATTTAGGGAATCTGCGGGGCAGCCAGTGTTGAGTACAGCCTGCAGCCCGCCAGCTTTATTGTTTAGACTTGAAGGGAAGGTCACATGCCCTCGTTGACAGAGAGGTTTATGGGCTCTCTCTAATTAGCAGCGCCCTCCACCAGACAGACTGTTGGCCACCTTCCAGGAACGGGGGCTTGATAGCGGCCACTGATGAAGGGGAAAACAAGGTTATTTACCCTGTGACTGTAATTCTTGGCACAAGTTGTCCCTTTACTCTCAGACACGTTTTCCTTTTGTTCCAACTTGCGTTTTGAATTCTGAGTAGGACGTGAAAGGAAAGAGATGCGGCCACATAGTGTTGTAGGCAACCCATATGTTGGCCTCAGATACACTTAACTATTCCAAAGCCACATAAAGAGAAGGGGGAAAAAAAGGAAAGGAAAGGGAAAATGGGCAACGTACAACGCTGCTTATGAATATAAATACTTAAGCACATGCCTACACACGAACTCAAAAAAGGAAGTTAAATTTGCAAAATCTGTAAAATAACGAGTTGTACGGTTGGACACTTGAGAAATCCCAGCGGTAAAACGTGATTGGGTCTAACTATTAGTGGTGCGTTTAAAGAGGACCCAGAATATATTTGGCTTGTCTTGTTCTGTAGGGTCTGCAGGCGGTAAAGTAAGCCGATAGAAATGTTTTTTGGTTGATCTAAACCAGATGCTGTTTTTGTCCTGTTTGCAGGCGCAGCAGCACTGCATAAAGCAATACTGCCCCCCTCGGCCGTCCGCCAGTGCAGTCGTGTGAGCCTGGCCTCTACCAGCTACCTCGACCATAAAAACCTTTCAAGTCTCCATTATTATTCCAGGCACATTCCAAGGAGATTGAGTCACAGAGTTCACTAAGCTTTTCTCCCGCCCTGAACTGCCTGTACCAGGTGGAATACGACCCCCCACTTCAAAAATGGAATCCATAACCGGTCAAAGAGCGCTTTAGGGCAAGCCCCAGATGCAACCCCTACCGCAACTTCTCCTCTCCACCCACCAAGCTGGCTGCACAGCTAGAATCCCACGCCAGCACTCGGATGGTCTGGTTAAAATGTGGGGTTTAATCTTAAGAGGAATCCCGTATAGCTGCCTTATTTTCTGTGCTGGTTTGAGACTCTCCGAGGACTGCATGGCCGCGGGGTACAGGCTGGACTGGAAACTTTTCCGTTGCGTCGTGCATGCCGGGGATTTGGGAAACTCAAACTCCAACCCGGGGGTCTGAGGCACTGGTGGCCTTTAAATCGCCCACGAAGGGGCACTCCCAGCCCCTCCTACGGGTCTGCCCAGACTCGCAGGCAGCTGGCCTCTGGCGGGGAACGCGCACATCTGGTGGCCCAGGAGCCCCATCTGGAGCGCTAGCCCCCTCACCCAGATGTTCAGGGGCGGGGGGAGTGAAAGAACCGCAGGCGCAGAACTGCCGGGGCCGCGGGGCCTCCCTCCTGCGGCAGGGGTCCAGATGCGGCTGGGCCGACCAAGGGGCTCGTGGACCGGGCCAGGCTGGGACTGGATCTCCCTGGGGCCCGAGGATGGAGGAGGGAGGCCGGAGACGCGCTGGGAATCGGGGTAGACAGTGGGTGCTGGAGTCGCGCCAGCTGGCGGCAGAGACTCGCCCCGCCCCGCTGCGTGGGATTTTACGAGCCTGGTCCCCAGGAGGTGGTGGCGGAAGGAGGGGCCGGCGAGCGCGCTTCCTGGGGGGAGGGGACACGGGGCTCTCGCCGCTCTAGCCCCAGCTCGGGCGCTGAGACGCAGGCGCGACCTCCCGCCGAGACCCTGGCTGCCGCCGAGACCCTGGCTGCCGCCTCCCCCGCTCCTTCCCGGGAGGGCGAGAGGCGTCCTCCCGGTCTAGCCTGCCCCGCGTGTCTCCCCGCTCCTCCCCCTGCCTTAACCCGGGCAGGGAGGGGTGCCGAGTGCCCTCTTGGCTCCCTCCCCAGTCTGCGCCGGCGGGCGGCAGTGCCTCTCCGACGTTTGTTTGCGCGCAGGAGTTTTGACGTCTCGCTAAGCAGCAGGGTTTGCCAAGGAGTCAGGGCTGTTCGGCAGATCCTGCGTCTATTGGATGCCTCGATCTGAACAAATAGTTTCCATTTGATTTGTTTAATCAAGGCGAGGGCGGACTGTTCTTAAAAGTCGTTCTTCATCCAAGTTGTCCTGAGGTTTTTATCTAGGGGATGTCATAATACCCCAGGTCGTTGGGCAAATGCTTTGTGACACTTTAGGAAACCAGAGAGAGTAATCTAAAAGGGAAAAAAAGTCATAATCGAGTGACAAATGATATTAAAAGATGTTGGTCAGTTTTCATCTATTTACAGTGTGTAATAAGCAAATATCCTCTGTTGTCGCATCTTACCGCTCACTCAACAAATGTAGTGTTTTCTCTCTTCAAAGATTACAAGACTTCCCGAAGAATAAAACAACCAAACAAAAATCAGAATATTAAGTATTCAAACATTGGCACTTTCACTGCTTACCTATTATAACCTGTGGCAGAAAATTCAATATGTTGGTACCGAGTGCCTGAGTTCACAGTTTTTTGTTTGTTTTTTTGGGGGGGTACCGGGGATTGAACTCACAACATCGCGCCTGCCAGGGCAGGCGCTTAAGCCACTGAGCCAAACTCCCTGGCCCTAGTTTTTTGAGGCAGGGTCGCACTATGTAGCTCAGGCCGGCCTTGCGCTCGCGTTGTAGCCCAAGCCGGCCTCAAACTCACAACGCTCCTCCTACCTCAGCCTCCCGAGTGCTGGGATTAAAGGCATGCGCCACCATACCATGGAGTAGTGTTAGAATAAATATTAATGAGACAGTGCAAATCAGGTGTTTAATACAAGGCCTGAAGTGTGTGAAACACACAATAATTAGTATTAATGTGTGTCTTGGTTACTTTTTTCTCGTTGAGACAAAATACCTGACACTCGAAGTGAAGAAAGGAAAGGTTTATTTGTCTTACAGTTTTTGGAGGTTTCAGTCCATACTCAGCTGGCTCCAAGGCAGGGTGGCATTGCTGAGGGGCAGTTGTTCATGGCAGCTGCAAGCGACAAGAGTGAAAGGGCAAAAGAGGGGAAAACATGCCTCCACGACTTCGTGAGGCTTGGGGGGCCACCCAGACACAAACCATAGCAATGTGAGTAGGATGTTCATCAGCAAAATAGAAGTTGTGAGCAATGGTAACTGGCAGAGGTAGCCTCCACTGGTTTATTATGAGTTTTACTACATCTAAAGAACAATTAAAACTGACAACCCCCTGCTCATATCGCCAGGCATTGCCCTAGCAGAACCTTCAGTCGCATTAGAGGATATTGAATGAAATGTTAAGTGATACACAGGTTTTCATCGTAATGTAGCTATCCATACCTAGATAGGCAGAAAGAAAGCAGTGCTGGGTCTGAACTGGGATCTCACACTTGACAAACACTTTACTACTTGCCATACATTTATATCCACTATGGGAATTATACCCTCAGGCCCCATGTCCTAGCTTTTCAAAGCATGGATTTGACTTCTGAGTTTCCCAATTATAGCCACTCCCCAAAGACCGCTTTTCTTCCAGAAAATTTCCCTCGAGTGATGATAATGTATTAAAAGATACATACTGAACACACTGTCTTCCTTTTTCTGCCTAGCTCCTTCTCCCTCTGCTAATATAGAAGAATCACATACAGGAGGCCTCTGAGTTGAATGAAAAACTGGGAACCTAGAAATACATTAGGTGCACAGAAAGTGTACTTCTGACAAGGTCAGGGCTATTGTGCACAGAAGGCAGCTGTTGAAAGTTATGGGAGTCTCTTAAATTCTCCAGGCTCTGTTTCCTCTCCTTTAAAGTAAGAGGAGGTTTGGACTAGCTCTTCCTTCCTGCACTAAAGCTCTTTGGTTTCAAAGGTTACTGTGTTCAGGTAATATTTTCTGTGTGTAACAGAGCCCAGCCAGGGAAGGAAAGACTTTGGCTTTTGGCTTGAGAAAACAAGGAGTGATAAGGGAGGGTAATGGATACAGACTGGTCCTGAACTATAAAGCAAGGTAAAGTATCTATAACCAGGTAAATGCTAACTTGGATATTGAGATCATGTACATTTCTGTAAATTAATATCAGGTACATATGTATTCATTTCTAGTGTAT